>OZ035882.1:71455855-71527267 GCA_964034835.1 Muscina levida
TTGTCGTCTGCTGTACCTTTCTTCTGCCTACTCACAGTGCTATTGATAAAATAAGATGACCTCCGGGTGTATAAATGTATATGGTTTTGTAGTTCGTTTTAATTTACTTTGGTTCCTTAAAACAGAACTGCACTGATTCGCCATTTCCATAAGTTTCGTCATCAAGAAGCCAAGATATGTAATTCTGTGCCATAAAAGAGAAAACATTTAAGAACTCTACTTGCAGCGAAGACGAAGTATATGTGTAATAGCATAAGTGATTATTTGCTGTTTATGATTTTTTTTAGTATTTGCGACATTTGTGATATCTGTGCTATTTGGCTTCCGTTTGGGTTGTAACGTCAAACTTGCATCGCAAGCCGACTCGCAACCTCCGGAAACTACCATCGCAAATGTTATAAGGATCATGATTTAAGGACATACCCCCGGAATACCTGGAAGGTGATCCTATTCCTAAGAGCTTGACCAGCCAGAAGCCTTCATGTATTGTAGTTGTTATGAAGACACAACGAAATGTGACGAACGGGACCATGATTTAAGGATATGCACTTGATGCACTTAACAGGGAAGATGTCCTTGATAAACATAAGGCTGATTTTACCGCCATTGATGATATAAGATGGACAGAAAAGAGATGTACGCGGAGTAAAAGCTGCTACAGATTAACGCAGCTTTTACGGTTGACATGCGAAAAAGTACGAATTCGGATGTGGATTTCTTATTATCAAGAGTTTTCTTATTTTGCTGTAAAATCATGTGAGCAAGGTTTTCGGTATTTGCGATATTATAGATATGTTTATTCGGTATTCGGGTTATTTTTTAAATATTTTAGGTAATTGCGTTATTTTCTGTGACATATGTGAATAAAAATATAATAAAATTAAAAAATAAAAGATGAAAAAATTTAAAATATATGTAATTTATGGAAAAATGATAACCTTATGCTAAAAAAAATTTAAAATATGAATATATGATAAGATATAACATATGAAAAAAATTAAAATACGAAAAAATTAAAAATATGAAAAAATTTGAAATAAAAAAAATTAAAATACGAAAATGTGATAAAACTGATTGAAAATATAAAAAAATTAAAGAAAAAAAAAATTTATATTACGAAATATGTGAAAGCTTTTAATATCAAAAAATGTTAACAATTATAATACACAAAAAGGAACAAAAAATTAAAAATATAAAAAAAAATTAAAATACGAAAATATAATGAAGTGAAAAATTTAAAATATGAAAAATTTGAAAATATAAAAAACAATAATACAAAAATAAGAAAAAATTTAAGATTTCCATATATGAAAGAAATTTTAAATAGTGATAAAATTAAAAATAATAATAAAATATGCAAAAGTCTTGAAAAAATTACATTAAGGAAAAAATTAAAAAAAAAGAACTGAAAATATGAAAATATTTTTAATTTAAATGAAGGAAAAAATTTAATATATGAGAAAATTGAAAATATGTAATAATTGAAAATATGATAATATGAAGAAATTGAAAATATGAATATGAAAATAAATTGAAAGATTGAAAAAATTTAAAATATTGCAATATGAAATAAGTTAAAACATGATAATATAAATAAATTTAAAATATAAAAATACGAAAACAGTTAAAATTGGAATATATGAAAAAAAAAAATTAAAATAGGGAAAAACTCGAAAATATGAAAAAATTAAAATTATCAGAATGAAAAGATTGAAAATATGTAAAAAATTTAAAATATGAAAATATTTGTGATTTATGATCACATTAAAATATGATAATCTGATAATAAATAAAAGTGTAAAATACGAAAATATAAAAAAAAAATAAATTTTTAATACATGACAATATAAAAATATTGATAAACATGAAAAAATTATAAAAGAAAAAATTTCAAAAAAAAGAAAATAAATAAATTTAATATATAAAAAAAGTTAAATTTTGCATTTATAAAAAATGTAAACTATGAGAAAGTTGATAATGTGAAAGTATGTAAAAATTTAAAATATGATAATATTAAAAAAAATTTAAAATCTGAATATATTAAAAAATTAAAAATATGAAAAAAATTTTCAAAAACGAAAAAATTACAATATGAAATATGTTCAAATATGATAATATGAAAAAATTTAAATTTGAATACATAAAAATATGAAAACAATGAAAATATGAAAAAATTAATAAAACGAAAATAAATATGAAAATAAGAAGAAAAAAAAATTAATTATAAAAAAATTTACATTTGAAAATATAAAAATATTCTAACCATGAAAAAATTTATAAAAATATGAACTTTTGAAAAAGTTTAAAATACAGAAATATGACAAAATTAAAAATATGAATAAATTTAAGATATGAAAAAAATTAAAAATAAAAAATTTATGAAAAAAATATTTAGTGATATGTGTATTAAATTGTGGATTTTCGTGATAAGTTTGTTATTTCTTGAGGCCGGTCCTCCCTCCCATTATGGTTAGAGTACGCGATTATCCTGCCGGAGATCCAGGATACGCGTTCCTGTCTCAGTCATCTACATTTCATTCATCGGCGGCTTCCTCTATGTTGTCGATCGTAATTTTGCAGTAACAGCTTCATAAACAGTTGGCGTTCGCACTCGTCTACAAACAAGTAGACACCGTATTTGCGATATTTCTGAATCTTTTGATATCAGCCAAATTTATAATATTTTTTATATAAAGTGATATTTTGTTAATTTTTTTAAAAGTTGTACAAATTGTGATGTTTGTGATTATTTTATATTTTTGATTAATTCGGTCTTTGTAACATTTGCGATATTTGAGCTATCTGTGACATTTGGGTGCCGATGGGGTTGCAACGTGTATCTCAAGCCGACTCACAACCTCCACGTGGTGGCACCTGGGCAACGTTATTCCGTGACAATATGTTGCCATGGAAAGCAGCTGATAGTGAGCGACGAACCCTGAGGGTTGGGCTAGCTACCCTCCTTCAGGTCTAATACTGGCTATGAATATACAAAGGAAAAATAAGGAAAAGGAACCCCCCAAATTATGACGCCCTCAAACCATATAAAAGCAGTGATTGATGGATATTTACCTGAAATGTCCGCCTTCTCAATAGAGAAGGTGATAATTGTCTGTACCAACGATCTTACAACATAAACCAAGTCAGCTACGATCAAGTAAGAATACACCTTGATAAAAAAAATCCACGTGAATGCCACTTATAAACTGAATCTCATCACGAAATTCCACGATGTCCATATGCATTTGCATAACATATAATGATGGCTTATCTTTTTACAATGAAAACGTACTCGGATTGATTTAAATTAGACAAAGTACCATTGAAACTAGCCAGGAGGCTTATCTACATGAATACGTTTAATAAACTATTGTAATCTGGAAACGCGATGACTGTCGCAAGTTTTATTACCTTATTGTTGTTTTGCACAGATACTGGTAAAAAAGTGTATAAATATCGTAAGAAACTAATGCAGCAAATTAGAACAAACTGTAAGCTACAACAATCCAGATCACGAAGCCTTAAACATCCACACGTGTTGTGCAATATTAAGGAAAACTGTTTGAACTTAAGTTTGTTCTTTTTTTATATTTGCCATCTTTGACAATATTTTTATATTTGTGAAATTAGTGAATTCTGATTTTTTTGTGACATACAATTTTAGTGGAATTTAAATTTTATTCCACTAATTTTAAAATTAGTAGAATTTTGACTATATATTTGTGATATTCTTATTATCTGTGAAAATTGTGATACTTTGGTATTTTGTGATACGAGTATGTGTGCGATGTTTGTGGTATTTAAAAGTTTTACACTTCAAATATATTAGATAATTGTAATAGTAACATTATCTTAACAAATTTCATATTTGTGACATGAAATTTATACATTTATATTTGTGATTAATGCGGTAAGTTGTAACCATCACACCGTGCTTCATGTACTAACCTTCTGGAGTTTTTTTTCAGCTTTAAAGTGCAGCAAACATTAATATTTACTTTAATATTGTCGTCTGCTGTACTTTCCACATCTGACTACATACAGTGCTGCCGATAAAATAAGATGGACAACACCCTAATAA
Organism: Muscina levida; assembly: GCA_964034835.1. Classification (NCBI taxonomy): domain Eukaryota; kingdom Metazoa; phylum Arthropoda; class Insecta; order Diptera; family Muscidae; genus Muscina; species Muscina levida. The sequence goes on from OZ035882.1 coordinate 71,459,937, forward strand.
AGGTTAATCGTTTTGTAGTTCGTTTTATTTAACTTTGGTTTCTAAAAACGAACTGCGCTGACTAGCCTTTACCATAAGTTTCGCAATATGCGGAGTATCTATGCATTAAAAAAGAGAAAGAATGTAAGAACTCCAGATTCCATCAAAGACGAAATATATGATAAAATGTGTGTTAATACTTCTGATGTTCCATCATCTACGTCGAATCAACGGATCATCATCTTCACCTTCACCTAAGTTGCCTGTGTGCTATTTTGGGCTGACTGTATTGAAGAAAGACAATATCAGTATTACATATCTATTAGATATGCTAATAGGTGATTTGGTCCTACTTGTGCTGCATCATCTAAATCAAACCAACAGATCATAACTATCATCATAACGTGAATGTGAACTATTTTGGACTGACGTCATTGATAGACGAAAACAGCTATATTACGTATCTATCGGTCCCGATAAAATTCGTGCTGATGAGATCTGTGATATATTAGTTTTGTTTTATTTTAGTGACATGTGCGATATTTTCGGTATTTTGAACAATTCTGATATTCCAGGAAGTTGTTTGACATGTGCGACTAGTGTACTAATTTCACATGTCTAATTACATGGGTATTTAATATATCTGTGATATTTTCAGGTTAGTTGTATATATCACACTATGTATCATATATTAAATTTTTAGAGTTTTATTTCAGCATGCGAGTGCAGCAAACAGTAATATCAAATTTCTACTGTCGTCTGCTGTACTTTCCTCCTGACAACGCACAGTGCTGCCAAAAAAATAAGATGACCGCTGCTCTAATAAATGTAGATCGTGTTGTAGTTCGTTAAAGTTTACTTTGTTTTGTAAAAACGTACTGCACGCTCTATATTTCCCGCCTACTATAATCGCCGTTTACAATGTTTCGTCATCCAGAAGTTCAGCCGAGGCATGTAAGAATTCGAAATATATGATGAAAGCTGTGTTTTTGATGCTCAACCAACCACATAGACTCATCAATATATTCGCCTTCATCAAACCTGAACGTGTGCTATATTGGGGCTAACTCAATTGAAGGAGAACAACCGCAGTGTTACCTATATATCGGTCTCGAAAGATTACGGTCGTAATTAATTTTTGATATCTGTCAAATTTGATATTGGCGACATCTGTTATATATTAAATTTTTGTGTTTTTGGTGATATTTTCGGTATTTTACGTTTACGATATGTGTACTAACTACACATATTTTTGATAATTGTGATGTTTTTAATATTTGCGGTAGTCGTGACAATTGCGATATTTGTGATTATTTAATATTCTTGATAAATCCGGCCTTTGCGACATTTGTGATATGTGTGACGTGTGGGTGCCGTTGGGATGCAATGTGGAACTTGCATCTCAAGCCGACTCACAACCTCCACGTGGTGGCACCTGGGCAACGTTATTCCGTGACAATATTTTGTCATGGGAAGCGGCTAATAGTGAGCGACGAAATTTTAAATTTGTGATATTTTTTAAGATTTTAGAGATTTGTGATATTTGAAATTTTTGATAATTTTGCTATTTTCGGTATTTTAAACATTTTCGGTATTTGCTATATTTTTCACATCTGCGCCATTTGTGTTAGTTTAAATATTTGGTGACATATGCGGTATTTGGAATTTATGCTATATTTGTGACACTTGTAATATCTGCGATATATTTTTAAATTAAAAATATTTCGTGAGAATTTTTTAGATATGTATTTGTGTTGTTTGGAGTATTTGTGATAGTTGTGCTATGTGTGATATTTGTAATGTTTTAATGTACATATATTTGGTATTTGTGAAAATTTTTCATATTGTTGATGATCTTGGTATAAGTGAAATTTTTACTATATTATATATTTGCTATCTCTGCATGTGTTTTATGTTTGTATATTTTGTGACATTAGTGATAGTTGTACTATTAGTGAACTTTGTGATAGTTTTGGGTAAATTTTGATATTTAAGTTCTGGCTAGTTCTTGAAATTTACAGCTAGTATCATGTAGAAATAAGGCTTGAAAGGGAATCAAAATGAACGTCGCTCATAATCCCAATCAAAATATTACTATATCGTCCATATTGATTTGCATTAAAACTAAAGGCTACTAATCGTATTACACCGAAATCATAAGTGGATTGCTTTAATATTTTGTCAGTAGTACTTAATATTTAGAAAAACCCAAAGAAACAATTTCTAATCGATAGATGCTCTTCTACCTGTCTATTGGGTAATAAACTGTCCTAAATTGACAACCATCTGACTGTCAACAAGACTCAGGCCAACTTATTTTATCCTTCTACTACCTATAATCATAATGACAGCTGCAAATTGTGGCGTACCTGTAACACTTTATGGCCTTTTCGCACACTTACGTTTTTGGCAACTTATGGATACAGGTAAAAAGTGCCACTTGCTATAAATATCGCAACAATCAGCTACAGCACGTCAGAACAAACTTGAAGCTACAGCAATCCATATCGCAACGCGATGTCTTCAACATTACCTTAAGAAACGTCAAAGCGAATTTTATTAGTTTAAATATTTTTACATTTACGATTTTTTTGGTGTCATTAGTGATAAGTGTCAAATTTGTGATATTACAACTATTAATAAATTAGTGTATATTTTTGTAATTAAAATATACAATGCCCTTATTATCAGTGACTATTTGAATGCCTTTGTGTTTGGGATATATGTAACGTTTTTAAAATTAGCAATAATTTTGTAATTTATAAATGCGTTAATTAAACGGTCTGCGGTATTTGCGGTTTTGTACAGTACTAATATTTTTGATATGTGTAATAGTAACGTTATATATTAACTTTTCTAATATATTTGGTATTATTTGTGAATATTTGCGGTAAGTTATCTCCATCACACTGAGCTTAACAAATTTAATTTTCATATATTAATTTCATTCTCAAACTTTAATATTTAGTCTAATATTGTCTACTAATAGTGTAGCCGATAAAATTAGATGGCTCCTAACCTTCTTTGGTTTCTTAAACCGAAATGATTAAAATTGTTTATCTTTAGACAATTGATATTGGCAATATCTGTGATTTTTATTGAAATCTTTTGTGATATTTTTAATAGTTTTAGTACTTGTGATAATTTAATATTTGCTGTATATTATTTGTGATATAAGTGACATTTTCACAAATTGCATAATTCTGACGATTATTTTCATATTGATATTTGTAATGTTTACGGTATTTGTCACATATTTGTGACGCATAATATTTGTGTCAATGGTAATAATTGTGATGATTAGTTTTTTATGTTTACGACATTTACGATATTTGTTGACATTTGTTATACTCTGTGACGTCTGCGATATATGATTTGAAGTTTTAGATATTTCTGATATTTTTGTATATGTAGCTGCCAAATATTATTGCTTTGAAAATTACTGTCGAAGTAGTATAAGAATTTACGAACATTAATTTTTGAGTTTAATGATATGTTTATTAAAGAACTGAGTGATATTTTGTTTTTATTAGAGAATTATCGCTGTGTAGTTTATGTACGATTGTTTTTGTTTGGCAAGTTCCAAATAGCGTATTTTTGTTATAATATAAGTTAATCTAGAAAATGTATCACTATTGTTGTTGGTGATGAGAAAAAATACCAAACTTTCGATAAAAAATTGCCTTTTCTTTTGAAAATTATTTATAAATAATAAGTAGTAAATCCTAATAGTGTGGACGATATTGGACGTCTCCGTCTGTCTCGACCCACTTGATAAAATATTAAAGAAGTGAAGACGTCTTGGACGTTGCCGTCTGGTCGGTTACACTTCGATAAATAAATATTTTTTTATGACTAATTTAGAAGGAGTGGTATTCCACGAACCTTACAAAATATTGTTGTTACTTTTTAACGCATTTTTTCATATTTTCGGTATGTGCAAAATTTTCGATGAGTTTGCTATTTGTGATGTCTATGATTTTACTTTTGCTATATTTGTGATATTCTGCGGTAAGTAATGTCCATCACACCACACTTAAAAAATGTAACTTTCAAATTTTGATTTTTCAGCCTTAAAGAGCAGCGACATAAATATTAGGTTTAATGTTGCCGTCTGCTGCTCTTTCCTCCTGACTGCTCACAATGCTGCCGCTAAATTTAGATGACTCTCACTTCAATAACTAAATATAATTGTAAATTTCATTTAAATTACTTTGGTTTTTTAAAAAATAACTGCAAGCACCATATTTTATCAAATAGTTGATAGCTAACAGTTGGGGTACCATCCCGTACTGTGACATATCGAGAGACGCAAAGCAAATAATAAAAGTGAAGTCTGAAACGACTAAGGTTAAAGTCGTCAAGCAATATCTTTACGGACAGAAAAGAACAAATTTTCTGCCACTTTTCCATAAATTTCGTCGATCAGAAGCTCAGCCGAGCATATTGTGCAGCGAAGATGAAAAATATTATAAATCTGAAGGCTATTTTGTACCAACACCATTGGAGAAGGACAACTGCAATGTTACATATCTATCGGTCTCGATTGAATACGACCATAATTGGTTTTTGGTATATGTCACATTTTGGTGGTATTTGCGTCATTTTCGGTCTCTGTGCGACATGTGTATCAACTACATTTATTATTGATATTTTTAATAATTGTGATATGTTTGATGTCATTTGTGTTCGTGAAAATTGTGATATTTTAAATATTATCGGTATTTGTGATAAGTGCGAAATTTTGTAACATTTTTGATATATGTTATCATCGTGATATTAGTGATTATTTACTATTTTTGAGATATTCGATCTTTGTGACATTTGAGATTTGTGACATTTGTGATGTCTGTGATATTGGGATGCCGCTGGGAATGCAATAAAAACCTCCACTTTGTGATACCTGAGCAACAATGTGAGCTACGAATCCTGATGATCTGGCCAGCCAACCGTCTTCAGGTCTTAGACTGGCTCTTACAATACAAATTTAAAGTAATGACCGGAACATACCAATAATTGATATTCACATGGAATGCCCGGACACTTATATAAGCTGACCATATCTCTTAAAGCTGGACCAGGCACCCGCTTTCATGTCTTATAGTGGTCATGAAAACACAAATAACGATCATGATTAAAGGATATGCACCTGAAATGTCTGGACCAGGTGTCCTGGATAAATACATGGTTGATATCACCGCCAATAGTGATATTAACTTAACAGTACAGCGATGGATGTGACCTAAAAGCTGCAGCATTTATTACAGCTGCCATGCGGAGGCATGAATTCGGAAGTGTATTTGTAATTGGCAAGAGACTTAGACATCATCTTTGATATTGTGAGTTGATATTTTGTGCCATTGGACAATCTCTAATGGACATGTGTAATATTTGAAATATTTGTGATATAGGATAGACCAAAAGTCTGTCTACCTTTAAATCGCCCTACATGAAGGCTGCATACGCAAGTATGCGAGAATGCCGTTGTTAGACGTAACAAGTCAAGTAATAATGCATTTGGTATTTGTGATTTTTTTTATATATTTTCGGTATGCGCGACATTTTTTATATTTGCGACATCTGTGACATTAGTGGTATTCGAAATATTTGTAATACTTCTGATATTTTTTTAATCTTTGTGTTAAATTGTGATATTTTCAAGTATGTTGTTTTAATATTTTTGTTAAATTCGGTCTTTGCAACATTTGCGTTATTTGTGATATGTGTGAATTTTGGGTGCCGTTGGGGATGCAATGTGGAATTTGCATCTCAAGCCGACTCACAACCTCCACGTGGTGGCACCTGGGCAACGTTATTCCGTGACATGGATAGCGGCTAATAGTGAGCGGCGAACACTGAGGATTGGGCTAGCCACCCTCCTTCAAATCTTATACTGGCTATGAAAACACAAAGGAAAAAGAAGGACCAAATATAATAAATAAGAGCAGTGATTGATGGATATTTACTTAAAATGACAGAGAAGGTGACAATTCTTTGTACCAACGACTTTCCTGCTACGATCAAGTAAGAAAACATATTGATAGAAAACCCAAGTGAACGCAGCTCATAAACTGAATTGTATTTAAAACCAGTACAGAAATTTCAGTCAGTTAAACTGACTGATAAATACCATCACCCAATATAAGATATTGTTTAAGTCTTGAGTTATTGAAATTAACCGATTTGTAATTAAAACCAGTTAGAAAGATTCAGTCGGGCAACCCGCCTTACATTTACCCTTACCCTCAGTAAAACAAATAATTTTATATTTTATTGATATTATTACTCGATTTCGAAATTGGGCGGAGGAGTGGTACATTTATATGGGAGGTACGTGAAGGGGTGTGTTTAGGCTCCAGATTTATTCTCCATAACTTTATCCTGTTATAGCTTTACTAAATACAGAATTTGCGCACGATTGCGTTGGGTGTACTGATATTATTACTACATCCCAAAAGTGGGCGGAAAGGTACATTTGTATGGGAGGTACCAGAAGGGGCGTGTCTAGACTTCCAATTTTTTCTCCAAAACTTTGTCCTGTTATAATATAACAAAATACAGAATTTGGGCACGATCGTGTCGAGTGTATTGATATTATTACTCTATTTCTAAAGTGGGCGGAGTGGTACATTTGTATGGGAGGTACCAGAAGGGGCGTGTCTAGACTTCCAGATTTTTTCTCCAAAACTTTATCCTGCTTAAACTTTACCAAATACAGAATTTGGGCACGATCGCGTTAGGTCTTTTAATAATATTAATCGATTTCTAAAGTGGGCGGTACCAGATGTGTATGGGAGGTACCAGAAGGGGCGTGAATAGACTTCCAATTTTTTTCTCTAAAACTTTATCTTGTTATAGCTTTACTCAAAATAGAATTTGGGTACGATCACGTTTAATTTATTGATATTATTTCTCCATCTCTATAGTGGGCGGAAAGGTAGATTTGTATGGGAGGTACCAGAAGGGGCGTGGCTAGGCTTTCAAAATTTTTTCCAAAACTTTATCCTGTTATAGCTTTACTAAATACAGAATTTGGGGACGATTCCGTAGGGTGTATTGATATTATTACTCGATTTCTAAAGTGGGCGGAATGATGTATTTGTATGGGAGGTACCAGAAGGGGCGGGGCCATGTAGCCCATTTGCAATACCGTAAGTAGTTTTGAGAAAATAATAACTCGTGCAAAATTTCGAAACATTTGGTTGCGTCTTTCGAAAGTTATCGTGCGAACCAGCCGGACAGCCACCCGACAGACAGACAGACAGACAGACAGACAGACAGACAGACAGACAGACAGACGGACATGGCTCAAACGACTTAAAAAGTCATGAATCGAATTTGGTTCAAAGAAACCTAGGGTCTAAAGTGACTCCTTCTATGTGTTACACTTTTGGGTCGTATCAAATGATATATACCTTCATCCCTACGGGTGATGGTATAAAAAAATCCACGATGGTCCATAGGGATTTGCATAACCGCTAATGATGGCTTATCTTTTTACAACGAAATCATGCTTGGATTGCTATAAATCTCATAGTACGCGGCACTACTTGAACCCTCCAGATGACCATTATACCTGAAAACGTGTAATAAATTATTTTAATGTGGCAAACGTTTGGTTTTTCCATAGACAAGACTAAAGCCAATTTTAATTACCCTTCTTCGAACTAGAAGCGCGTGGACTGCCGCAACCTTTGATACCTGGTAAAAAGTGTATAAATATCGCAAGTAACTAGTGATTTTTGATTTTTTGTGACTATTAATTATTTCTGTGAAATTTTGACTGTTAATTAATTTTTGATATATTCTTCTTATCTGTGAAAATTCTGATACTTTCTACATTTTTAGGATTTTTTGTGACGTTCGTGATATTTTTAATACTTGATGTATTTTGAGACATTTGCGGTATTTTTATGTATGTGAAAGTATGTAATGTGCGAAATTGGTGATACGAGTTTGTTTGCGATGTTTGTGGTATATACAATTTTTACACTTCTAATAAATAGGATAATTGTGATAGTTATGTTATCTTAATATATTTTATATTTGTGACATGATATTCTTAACATTAACATATGTGATTTATGCGGTAAGTTGAAACCACCACACCCTACTTCATATATTAAACTTCCAGAGCTCTTTTTTCAGCCTTAAAGTGAAGCAAACTTTACTGTACTTTCCCACCTGACTACATACAGTGCCAAAATTAGAAAATATAAAAAAACAATAATACAAAAATAAGAAAAAATTTAAGATTTCCATATATGAAACAAATTTTAAATAGTGATAAAATTGAAAATAATTATATAATATGGAAAAATCTCAAAAATAAATTACATAAAGGGGAAAAAAATAAAAAATTAAAAAGAATTAAAAACATGAAAACATTTTTAATTGAAATGTAGAAAAAATTGAATATATGAGAAAATTTTTATATTTCTTTTTCTAATAATAAGGTATTCTTAATTGGTTTTATAACATAATAAATGTATTAAATTAAATTTAGTAAAAGTTTGTAACCGTATAAGGCCATAATGGCTCGGTTAATGAATCAATGTAATAAATAAATAAATAAAAATTGAAAATATGTAATAATTGAAAATATGATAATATGAAAAAATTGAAAATATGAATATGAAAATAAATTGAAAGATTGAAAAAATTTCAAATATTGTTATCAAATATTATATCAAGTTAAAACATGATAATATAAACAAATTTAAAATATAAAAATATGAAAACTGTTAAAATTTAAATATATGAAAAAAAAATTTTAAATAGGGTAAAACTTGAAAATATGACAAAATTAAAATTATCAGAATGAAAAGATTGAAAATATGTAAAAAATTTAAAATATGAAAATATTTGTGATTTATGATCACATTAAAATATGATAATCTGATAATAAGTAAAAGTGTAAAATAAGAAAATATAAAAAAAACTAAATTTTGAATACATGACAATATAAAAACGTTGATAAACATGAAAAAATGATAAAAGAAAAAATTTCAAATACAAAAAATAAATAAATTCAAAACATAAAAAAAGTTAAATTTTGAATTTAAAAAAAATATTAACTATGAGAAAATTGATAATGTGAAAGTATGTAAAAATTGAAAATACGAATATATGATAATATTAAAAAAAATTGAAAATCTGGATATATTAAAAAATTAAAAATATGAAAAAAAATTTCAAATACGAAAAAATTTTAAAAATTGCTATATGAAATATGTTCAAATATGATAATATGAAAAAATTTAAAATGTGAATACATGAAATATGGAAAAATTAATAAAACGAAAATAAATATGAAAAAAAGAAGTAAAAAGGAATTATAAAAAAATTTACATTTGAAAATATAAAAATATTCTAACCATGAAAAAATTTATAAAAATATGAACTTTTGAAAAAATTTAAAATACAGAAATATGTTAAAATTAAAAATATGAATAAATTTAAGGTATGAAAAAAATTAAAAATAAAAAAATTATGAAAAAAATATTTAGTGACATGTGTATTAAATTGTTGATTTTCGTAATAAGATTGTTATTTCTAGAGGCCGGCCCTCGCATTATGGTTAGAGTACGCGATTATCCTGCCGGAGATCCAGGATGCGATTCCTGTGTCAGTCATCTACATCTCATTTATCGGCGGCTTTCTCCATGTTGTCGACCGTAATTTTGCAGTAAAACATTCATAAACAGTTGGCGTTCGCACTCGTCTACAAACAAGTAGGCACCGTATTTGCGATATTTGTGAAGCTTTTGATATCTGCCGAATTTATAATATTTTTTATATAAAGTGATATTTTGTGATATTTTTTAAAAGTTAAACAAATTGTGATATTTGTGATTATTTTATATTTTTGATTAATTCGGTCTTTGTAACATTTGCGATATTTGTGCTATCTCTGACATTTGGGTGCCGTTGGGGATGCAACGTGGAATCTGCATCTCAAGTCAACACATAACGTTCACGTGGTGCCACTTGTCACGGGCAGCGGCTGATAGTGAGCGACGAACACTGAAGGTTGGGCCAACCACCAGCTTTTAGGTCTTGTACTGGCTATAAAAACAAAAGGAAAAGTAACAAATGTAACTCCAAATTTTGAAGCCTCTCAAACGTGGTAAGAGACCATGATTTGAGGATATGCAGTTCGGACTCTATATTGAGAAGATTGGCGGGCAAACACATATTTGATATCATCGCCATTCAGGAGATAAAATGGATAGGACAAAAAAATCTTACAGCTGCGACATATGTGAAATTAGTGGTACTTTCCGTTTAAATTTGATTCGCGCCACGTGCTTTCTGCGTATGAGATTACTACCGAAACAACGGTTCTTCGATTATAGCACCTCCAGTATTCCATTGATTAGAAAATAAGTGCAGAAGTTTGAGGAAACAAGTTTAACAATGATCCGGGCAACCTATAACTTCAAGCGATCCCGAAACCCTATGGTATAAGCTTTCGCTCGTCAACAACATTTTGCAGAATGTTTAACTATCGATGCGAAATTTCACACAATATATTCTACATTTTGTCAGTAGCAAACGTTAAGTGGATCTTGATGTTTAGAATCGCTAATAATAGCTACTATTGAGCGTAATTTGAAATGACATATAAGGAACACCCTAGGATGGGTGGTGGGGGATGATGATACCAAGTAACGGACTGATCGGTTATAAGTTGACAAAACCAATCTCCAACCTTGGTCCCTCTTCAGACCTAATGTACGCACATGACGTCCGAGCTTAGCTCACGTACCACCTGGATATATCCATCAGTAACAAACACGTTAACGATGGTGAACTAACTGTGCCTCTGCGAGTTTGCCATTAACTATAAAAATGGAAAGGAGCGTTGGTCTAATAACCTGCCTCCATTATTTTATCACAATAAAAAACCACAAATAAAGAAACTTATAACCCCTCTTTTTGACCGCCCCTGCTAGTGTAAAAACGATCATGATTTGAAAATCTATACCTGGAAAGTCCGAATTGTATATAGTCCCGAGTGCAGGTTTAGTCCTATCAGCCATTCTGGAAAATTACAGTATTGACATTACTGCCGTTCAGGAAATGCGATGTACAGGTCAGGGTAACTCCAGAACACGTAACGGAGTACAAATCTCTTATCAAATGCCATGAGACCAGTCACAAATTCGGACAGTCATGGGTACAATGTAAGATTAATTTATGCTGATGGTACGATAGAAATAAAGGGCGAAGAAACCAAAGGTATGTTTTACTGCCATTTAGAAGATACATAAGATATATTACCCTCCCACGACATTAAAATCATTCTATGTGATTTCAATGCAAATATAGGGAGGCAAGTGGTCCCGATTCATCAATGGTGGTATCCATAACCAGATTGAAGCATCGCGACTTCAAAAAGACGACGTGGATATCCCCTGATCACTGTTCGAAAAAAAACAATATTGATCACGTCGTGGTAGATGTAAGGCATTGGACTGTGTGTCAGATGAGAAATCTATCCGGGGAATATTAGTAATATTGAATAAAACGATACCAAGGAAAATTGACATAGTTAAACTGAAGTCACGACAAACCGCAGTTGCCTACGCCATTCAATAACCCAATTGCTACGAGATAGCACTCCTCGTCCAGGTGATACAAAGAAACATGTATCTCACTGCATGAAAACTAGGTGAAGTCTGTACTTGAGTTTTCGACACCCCCACAACAACGAAAAAAAACATGGTACGATCTGGGGTGAAGAAACGCCACTGCTGAAAAAACAAAGGTAACGGAAGCTACGCGGGTTCGGTTCAGGGAGAAAAAGCGTCTATTTCAAAGCCAAAAATAGATGGAAAAACGTGTGTGTGGATAATCAAGACACACAGGAGAAGAAATAAGTTCCGAAAATTTGATCAATGAGCGAAACAATAGACAGAGAGCTTCGCTAATGGAATTTCCTCCTGTAGAAATTACTCTGGTAACAGATACGGCAAATGTACGCAGAATATGGAAAGATCACTTATCCAATCTTTTGGTATTCGATGATAACTCTGCAAGCGAACTTCTAAATGAACAAATTGTTGATAATGGTGTTGAATGTGTACCACACGACCTAGGCTCATTTCGCGTGCCAATATCCTTATAGAAGACAGTTTATCACATGATCAGTTTAATTTTCTACTTATATGATGCAGCACACATACGTTGTTGACGACTTATGGATACAGGTATAAAGCATCCTTAACTATAAATGGCGCAACACACTGCTGACACATATCATAACGAATCATAAGCTACAACAATCCAGACCGCAAAGTCTTGAACATCAACCATATAACGAATTATTAGCTACAGCAATTCAGATCGCGAAGTTTCAAACACCAACCACATAACGATTTGTAATCTGCAGCAATCCAGATCGCGAAGTTTTAAACATCAACAACGTGTTTCATATACTTGTGGTATTTTTTATATTAGCGGTATTTCTGTTAACTAAGGTGATGTCTAGGAAACATTTTCGTCTAATATTTCCGATATATTGTCTATATCTCTATTCATTTATAATTACAACATTTACGCTATCTGAAATATGTATAATATTTGCGATAAGTGTGGTTATGATCTAATTGACAAAATTTATTCCTGCTCTACGTGAACCAGAACCAGTACGTGTTATTATGGTTAGAAGACATGGCGCAAGATTATAAACGCTGCTGATACTCCCCAATCTTATCTACCTAATCAGCTTGTTCATCGGCAACATCGTTCCAGCATCTTCACCATCATCAAAGCTGCCACCTTGATATATTGAAATGATGTCATTGAAGGAGAGACAACTGCAGCATTATAAATCCAACTTTACTCAAAAATTATTAAAAAAAATTATAATACAAAAATTTTAATAAAAATATAATACACAACTGTAGAAACAAAAAAACTTTGTCCATTAATTTGGGGAAATGTCTGCTCTACAGCAGCAACTTTCTGAAGTTAAATTATTATGGGCTTATTGTATAGGGAAAATAGGGGATGGGGTGGTATTGACATATTTTTTAAATAAAACAAATTCAATGGAGGCGCCAAAAAATAACTTTAAAAAACTTAATTTCCCTTTACACCCCATGAATGAGATATGGGATAGCTTCTCGCGTTGTTGTAAATTCACACGCCTTCTATTTTTACATTCACACCTAAGGGTTACTGTTTGAGAAGCTTTAACTAGATATTTAGATCGACTCGATACTATACTGCAAAGTTGCTGTCGTAAACATCGAGGAGGCCGGCAATGAAAGAAAAATGTAGATGACTTGAGGCAGAAATCGAATCATGGAGTTCCAGCATGGTAGTTGCGTGCTCATCATGCCACAGCCGGTCTCTGAAGTTTAGGTTAGGGTAATTCGGCAGCCGCTTTCAGCCGCGTGAATTTTTTTTTTTAAATTTTTGCACCCATTATTCCTATTATGTTTGGTCAATATCGCTCTCAAGCTATTTCGTTGTTCCGATGAAGCCATGAATCTTCTGCAAATCTCCTGCTGATAGACAAGTATAGTTATAGTTAATTATATCTAAAGTCACCAAAAACAGGGCAGTGATATAGAAGATGATCCGTGTTCTCCTCTTATTGGTCATCATTACAGCTTCTACAAAATTCATTGTAGGGATGATTCAACCTCTTATCGTGTTTACCAACCGGCCAGTGACCGCTATGATGTTCCTCAGATGTAATCTAGACTGGTTCAGCGCAAATCTTGTCCTCTGTATAACCATGGTAGGTCAAATTTGTTTGGTTGCAATGCAAGTGGGTTCTCTCAATCATCTTTCCTTAAAAATAAGGTTTAGCACTTAGCTGTTTCCCCCTTATGAGAGAAACTTCAATTTGACCGTAAACTTCGCCCGAGTTCATGGTTGAGCCGGTCCTTGCTAGTGTAATGGCTCTTTGGGTGCCATGTACTGTAACCCCTATGAGAGTAACCGTCAAATGTAACGCTATATTATCCAGAGACGATCAACATTCTCGAACATTTCTCGGAGTGGTGTACACGTTCTTCAGGGATTTGATTGCCGTTCGACTATCCGTAAGCATATAAATGTTGCCGCCCAATATCCCACGATACTGGATTTTCTCTACCGCATTCTAATGGCAGCTATTTCGTCCTGAACTATGCTAAAGTGATCCGGTAGCCTAATCTTTAGTTCACACATGAACACATTACGCAATAGATGGTCCGCTCGCTATAATTCTTGTATCAGTTGGATCTTAAGTGTATGAATGTAAGCCTTTCTTAACAATTTAGCAAGTAGTGTACGAACAGAAACCGACTTGCTAAGAACTGTGTCGAATCGTTAAATTGAAGTCATCTGTGTTAATTATGCGGCGCTGCACGGTACGGACTCGATTTGGATGAATGTTATCGAAAAGTGCAATTGTGGTCATGAATCGAACTAAAGTAAAGGGTATCAAAATACTAAAAGCGCCTCGATCTTCAGAGCTTCTTCTCCAGTTAGTCACACCAAGTTTCGTAAGGTTCTCAGTAACCGGAGTTTTGGTCAACCTCTTCTGCGCCGTCCATCGAGTTCATTGTCCAAGACTTTTCCCTACCGTACATCAAGACAGGTAGAACCAGTATCTGGTATAGCTGGAGTTTTGTTCGTCGAGAGAGAGCTCTGTCATTGAATCACTTGCTTAGTCCGTAGTAGCATTTATTTGCAAGCAGGATTTTTCTTCGGATTTCTAGGCTGACATTATTTGCTTTGTTGATGGCGGAGCCTTGGTAGACAAAATTATCTACCACCTCGAAATTATAGTTGTCAACGTTCACGCAGTTTCCCAAACGAGTAGAATCTTTGTTAGTTAAAACTAATAACTTCGTTTTGTCCTCGCTCACCGTTAGACCCATATTCGCTGATTCCTTCTGTATACTTGACAAGGCTTCAGTCACATCCCGCATATCGTGTCGTGCTACCCGTGTTTACTTCAGCTTTTCTTATTACCCTCTCCATCACTATGTTGAAGAGGTCACACGATAGTCCGTCGCCTTGTTTTAGGCCTCGTCTGATATAGAATGGCTTCGTAAGGTTCTTGCCAACCTTCACTGAAGACTTCGTGTAAGTCAGCGTCATTCCGCTCAGCCATGGCTTCGAGAAATTTCTGCCGTAGCGGGCTG
This sequence comes from Muscina levida, assembly GCA_964034835.1. Lineage (NCBI taxonomy): Eukaryota > Metazoa > Arthropoda > Insecta > Diptera > Muscidae > Muscina > Muscina levida. The sequence continues at coordinate 71,475,068 of OZ035882.1, forward strand.
TCTAAGGCAGCTTCGACGAAAAGATGGTACGTGTCGATCTGTTTCTCTGGGGTCTTTTTCAGGATTTGGCGAAGTGTGAATATCTGGTCTGTTGTTGATTTACCAGGTCTAAAGCCACACTAATAAGGCCTGATCGGGTTGGATAACACTGGCTTTAGTCTTTCACACAGCATACTCGACAGGGCCTTATATACGATATGTAAAAGGTTGATCCCGCGGTAGTTGGAGCACGCACTTGGATCACTTTTTTCCAGCACAGGATATAATACGCTTAGATTCCAAGCGTCGGGCATGTACTCTTTAAGACAACCCGGGCGTAGCAGCTTTTTCATGTTCGTTATCAGCTCCTTACCACCGGCTGCACCGGCTGCTTTATTATTTTTCAGCCGCGATATTGCTCTTCTTATCTCGGCTTGACTTGGTGGTGGGCAATCTAAGCCGTCGTCGACAATTGACGTGACAAATTCACGTGCGCTGCTTTCTGGAACCAGCAGTTGCTGGAAGTGTTCTCTCCTTACAAGAGGGGAGCCCATTACCGTTGCCTTTTGCTCTTACTTTCTGGTAAAATTCTCGGGCCTCACTTCTATCCCTGTATCGCTCAATATCCTCGTTCTACCGTTCCTTTATCTGACGCTTTTTCCGCTTGGATTGCTGTCTCGCCTGTTTTACTGTCTAATCGTGCCGTTCCCTAACAGCCCGGGTTACAATTGGCTGCAGCGTTGCCCTTTAAGAGGCATCCTGTTCCTCCGACGCTATGCTACATTCTTCATCGTACCAGGATTCGTCTGAGCGCTGTTTTACACATCCTAGCACAGTTGTTGCCTCGGTTGCCATGGAATGCGCCATATGCTGCCACTTATATCGGGATCTTCAGCAGAAGAAGCATTGTGTCACAGTAATTGGTAGAGCTGGTTGGAGTAGGCGGTGGCTATCTCTGGTGTCTACAGCTTCGCGATGTCCAGCTATCTTTGTGTTTGGTTACGTGCGTTTTTCACTCTGCTCAATCTTGTGCGCACCTTGGCTGCGACCAGGTAATGATCCGAGCCAATATTAGCACCATCTGCCACCAATTACCACATCATCAAATAGATTTTTGGTGTTTTGTTCGGGGGATTGCCAAGTTGCCTTGTGGATATCCCTATGCTGGAATCTGTTTCCACTCACTACCCTGTTCCTTCCCTCTGCGAAGCTAACCAGCCTAAACCCGTTGTCTGAACGTCTTCCCTTCCTATTTTTGGAGTTAAATATATTTGAATAATATTCCTCCTGAAGACTCACAATGCTGCCTGTAAAATGCGATGACCAAAGTTCCCATAAATATAAATCGTTTTGTAGTTTGTTTTAGTTTACATTGGTTTCTAACTGCATACACGATATTTATTATCGCCTTTTCCATAAGTTTTCTCACTCAAAAGCTCAACTGACTATTTGTGCGCCATAGAAGAGAAGTTTTGTAAGAACTCTAATAGCAGCGAAGCCGAAATCTATGATAAAAGCTGTCGTAGTACTTATGATGCTTTATTATCTACTTTGGATCAAAGGATCATCATCTTCACTTTCAATATATTTGCCTGTGTGCTATTTTGGACAGACTGTATTGAAGAGGGGCAATCGCAATATTACATATTTATTAGATATGCTAATAGCTAATTTGGTCCTATTGAAGCTCCATTATCCACGTGGCATAGACAGATCATACTATCGCCTTCATTAAACCTGAATGTGTGCTATTTTGGTCAGACACCATTGTAGAAGAACAGCCACAGTGTTACATATATATCGGTCTCGAAAGAATACGGTCGTTATTTATTTTTGATATCTGTCATATTTCGTATTAGCGATATCTGTGATATATTAGAGTTTTGTGTTATTTTGTTGACATTTGCGATATTTTCGGTATTTGTGATATTCCTGGTACTTTTTGACATTTGCGACATGTGTACTAACTACACATATTTCTGATAATTTTGATTTTTTTTAAAAAACTTTCGGTATTCGTGATATTTTTTGTGGTTTTTGTGACATCTGTGATATTTTGTGACATTTTTAATATATGTGAAAACTGTGATCTTAGTGATTATTTGTTATTTTTGAAATATTCTGTATTTGCGACATAAGTGATATCTGTGATGTTTAGGTGGCTTTGGGGCACCTGAGTCAAGCGGACTCACAACCTCCACATAGTGGCATATGAGCAACGTTGTGGATGACGAACCCTGATGGTCTGGCTAGCCACCTGCCTTCAGAACTTATACTGGCTATAAAAACACAAAGGATAAGTAACGACCAGAACATACGCAACAAAGAAACAACGGCAAAGGACCATGATTTAACCTGGAATATTTGGAAGGTGACGCTATCTCCGAGAGCTGCATCAGCCACCCGCCTTCATGTGTATAGTGGCTATGAAACTATGAAACAAGAAACAACTAACGAACGGAGACCACCCAAACATTGAACGGAGCAATGGTTTAAGGATTAAAACTGAAATCACAGCCATTCTTGATATAAGATGGATAGGACAGAAATGAATGCGACATTTTAGCTGCGATATATTATATATTACAGCTGCTATGCTGAAAAGAAGCTATGGATTTGTAGCTGGCAAGAGATTTAAACATCTTTCTTGCCGTTTAAACCTGTGAGCGAAATTTTCGGTTTTTGCGATATTTTTTGGTATTTGCGATATTTAAGATAAGCTTGACATTTCTAAAATATTTGATACTTTTTCTATATGCAACATTTATAACATTTGTTATATTTTTGATATCGTGGTATTGTGTAATGTTATGTGATCTTTGTGCCATTGACCGCGTGTGCTATTAGTGATATTTAAAATATTTGTTATACAGAATAAACCAAAAGTCCGTCTACCTTTGAATCGTGCTATGTGGGTTCTCCATATGCCAGAATTCAGAAGTTAGACGAAACAAGTTCACTAATAATAATTTTGGTATTTGCGATTTTTATATATTTTCAGTATGTGCTATATTTTTTATATTTGCGACATCTGAGGCATAACCGGGCATTCGGATTTGTAATACTGATTTGTAATTTGTAATACTCTTGAAAAATATTTTGATATTTTCGGTTTGTGCGAAATTTATTTGTAATATTTATATACATTTTCATAGTTATCATATTGTTGATATTTGTGAATTTTACGCTATCTTAACATATGTGACATTTTGGATACTAACATTTGTGATTTTTTCGGTATTAGTAATATCTGGGATATATTGTGGAAGTTGTGTTTATCACACTGTGCTTCATATATTAATCTTTTAGAGTTTAATTTCAACCTTAGACTGCAGCAAACAGTAATATTAAATTTAATACTGTCTCTGCTGTTCTTTCCCCCTGCCAACCCACAGTGCGGCCGATATAATATGATGAACAGCGCTCCCTTAAATGTATATGGCTTGTAGTTCGTTTTAATTAACTTTTGTTTCTAAAATAGGACTGCACTGATTCGCCATTTCCATTAGATTCGTCGTCAGGAAGCCAAGACGAGGACTTGTGTACCATAAAAAAAAGGAAAGAAAGAATTTTAGTTGCTGCGAAGACGAAGTATATTATTAATAGCATTAGTGATTATTTGCTATTTATGATTTTATCGGTATTTGTGATATCGGCGATATTTGACTTCCGTTTGGGATGCATCTTCAAACTTGCATCTCAACGATTACAACGTCTAAACATCTAGAACCAATCAAAGCAAATGTTGTAAGGATTATGATTTAAGGATTTGCCAGGAAGGTGACCATAATTCTAAGACCTGGACTAGCCACTCGCTTTATAGTGACTATGAAAACACAACGAAAAGTATCAAACGGAACCATGATTTTAGGATAAGCATTTTACAGAGAAGATATCCTGGATAAACACAAGGTTAATTTTACCGCAATTCATGTTATAAAATGGACAGAGATGCATGCAACATCTATCACGGTTACCATGCGAAAAAGCAAGAATACGGATGTGGATTGATAATTATCAAGAGATATCTGCTCCGCGGATTTGTCTCGAGATTTTCGGTATTTTAGACATTTTTAAAATTTCTAAAATTGTTCTTGATATTGTTTTTTGTTGATCTGCAATGAATTTGTAATACTTTTAATATTTGCGATATTTTGTGCCATTAAACAAGTGTGCTATTAGTGCTATTTGTAATATTTTTGGAACGGGATAAACCAAAAGACCGTCTACATTTGAATAGCGCTACCAGTGTTCTGATATTAGACGAAATAAGTACAATATTTTCAGCATTTGTAATTTTTTGATATTTTCGGTATGTGCGATATTTGCGGTATTTATAATACTATGTGTTATTTTATATTTTGTGATATTTTATTGATATAGGCTATTTTTCATCTTTGCTATTTTGTGATTATTTTTCTTTCATATAAACATTTTTGTTAAATTCGGTCTTTGTAACATTTGCGATATTTGTGATATCTGTGATTTTTGGGCGCCGTTGGGGATGCAACGTGGAACTTGCATCCCAAGCCGACTCACAACTTCCACGGGGTGGCACCTGGGCAACGTTATTCCGCGACATTATTTTGTCACGGATAGCGGCTGATAGTGAGCGACGAACCCTGATGGTTGGCCCAGTCACCATCCTTCAAGTTTTATACTGGCTGTGAAATTACAAAGGATAAGTATTGAACGTGACCCTTTAAATATTAATTTTCCCCCAAAGCTATGATTAGGATATTTACCTGAAATTTCTGGACACTCTATGAAGAAGGTGGCAGTATTCCATTGGTGGATGTCCTCGAAAAACACGAGGCTAATATCACCGCCAATCAGGAGTTTGGCTACAGAAGACTTATTCTGCAAGAATTTTTGTATTTTTCATGGAGTTTGTAATGTCGCATAGGTATAATAATAGCAGACTTGGTACTACTCTTTCATACACATCGAATCAGCAGATAATAATCGTGCCAGAATTCTATTTTAGAATTGGCGCCATTGAAGAAGTATTAAATATCTGTCGATCACAGATAGAATACGTGTATAATTGATTTTTGATATAAAATACAAGTAACAGTAACGACCGGAATCTACCAAATATCGAGGCTCCCTAATGTTATAAGCATATTCAACTAGTATATTTGGGAAGGTCATCCTATTCATGGTTTCAACGAAGAGAGTAGTACAATTTGTAAACGCTGATAACTACAACTTCGATATAGTAGAAGAATTTATTTATCTCGGTGCCACCATAAATAGACTCAATAACATCAGTTTGGAGATAAAAATAAAGGATAATAATGACAGGCGATTTAAAATATTTCTTTCTCTCAGCACACAAAACTGACACTCTATAAAACGCTAATCCTACCACAAAATAAACTATATCACAAAATTTCTATGTGGTTCATATGGATTTCCAATAACAGCTAATTGCTTTACAACGTAATCTAATTTGGTATGGTTTAAATGTGTTACAATTGCTACTTAATATACGGAAAACGCGAACTCGCCAGATGACCCTTCTACCTGGCAATACGTGTAACAAACTGTCATAATCCTTACCAATTGAGTAGTTCCAAGAATTCTTACAATTATCCTTCAACTTCGGACAAGAACAAAAACAGCTGTAAATTTTATCTACCTGTAGCTCTTTACGGCCTTGTCACATATGTACGTTGTTGACACCTTATGGATACAGGTAACAACTATCATTTGCTATAAATACCGAAACAAACTGCTGAAGAAGGTCAGAACAATTTCTAAGCTTAAGCAAACTAGATCGCGAAGTGTGCAACATTACTGTGATATCTCCATAGAATGTGAATATAAAATATACTACGTGATAATTATGATACTTTTCTATACTTGGGATAGTTTTTGATATTTCTGTGTTTTTAATATTCGTAATATTCTCGGTGATATTTCTGAGAAATTTTGAATTTGTGTATATTAGTGAATATAACATGATATTTTTGACATGTGTGATTAATGCGCACATATCTTGTTTACTCCAAAAGCTCATTCGAATATTTGTCTCGAAATCGATTTTTTGAGTTATGTGATCGGTGAAATTATTGTAATTTGGCTATTAATTAACTTGTGATATTCTTATTACCTGTGAAAATTATGATACTTTGATATTTTGTGAAATTAATGATATTTTTAATACCTGATGTATTTTGCGACATTAGCGGTATTTTGATGTATGTGAAAGTTTGTAATATTTTGGAAACATGTTTGCGATGTTTTCTTGTATTTAGTTTAATATTTTCGTCTGTTGTACTTTCTCACCTGACTGTATACAGTACTGCCGATAAAATGAGAAGATGCCACTCTAATAAAGTTATATCGTTTGTGTTTCGTTTTATTAAACTTTGGTTTATAAAAAAGAACTGTGCTGATTCGATTACCATGAGATGCCGAGTATCTGTGCATTATAAAAGAGAAGGAATGTAAGAATTCTAATTGCAGTGAAGACGAAATATATGATATGTGATATATGATAGTACTTCTGAATCATCAAATCAACGGATCATCATCGTCACCTTCACCTAATTTGCCTGTGTGTTTTTTTGGACTGACTGCATTGATGATAGATACGCTAATAGCTGATTTGATCCTACTCATCCTGCTCAATTATCCACGTGGCATAGACAGATCATAATATTGCCTTCATTAAACATGAAAGTGGTTGCTATTTTGATCAGACACCATTGCAGGTTACACATATATCATTCCCGAAAGAATACGGTCGTTATTAGTTAATTTAATTAATATTTTTTTAATATTAATTTTGATATCTGTCACATTTCATATTGGCGATATCTGTGATATATAAGAGTGTATTTGTGTTATTTTGGCGACATTTGCGATATTTTCGGTATTTGTGATATTACTTATACTTTTTGACATTTGTGACATGTGTATTAAAATATGTGTAATATTTTTGATAATTGTGATGTTTTTAATACTTTCGGTATTCGTGATAATTGCGGTATTTTTTACTGTCATGTTTGTAATACATACTTTTTATATTGTGGGACATCTGTGATATTTTAATATTTGTGAAAATTGTGATATAAGTAATTATTAATTATTTTTGATACACTCGGTATTTGCGACATTTGTGATACCTGTGCCACCCCCTTTAGGTTTTATACTTATTATTTTTGGTATCTGTGACATTATTTTTTATATTTCCGACATAAATGAATTCTGATTTTTGGTGACATATGTGATTGGTGAATATAAGTGATATTTTTATTAATTGTGAAAACTGTGACACTTTTTATATTTTGAATATTTTGTGATATTCGTGATATTTTTAAAACTTGATGTATTTTGCGACACTTGCTGTATTTTGATGTATATGAAAGTTTGTAACATTTGGAAACACATTTTGATATTTTCGGTATTGTTCTTGATTTTGTTTTTTGTTGATCTGCAATGAATTATGATATTGTCATAGTTCGGTTTAAGATCAGTTCTATTGGCAATTATTTATTATTGCCAATAGTTTTTTATTCAAGAGCGTGAAATGTATTATGTTAACAGCAGGTTAGGCGTATGACGTCATTTCGACATTAACCACAATGTCTCGTCAGCGCCCTTTGCTGTGCCTTCTCCTCTATCATCACAGACCTTAAGGGAAGAAAGAATCTCAAAGCTTATGAGAACTTTTCCCAACGGTGCGAAGAAAGCATCCTCGAAGCGCACAACATGCCAACATAATACACACACAAGCACTTGCCTATGCATATGTCCATCGGACACAATTGCACAGGAGTTTTGTTGTTGACAAAGTGCCAACCCCGTTCTGCGTACCGTCAGTGTTTTGTTGTTCTTGATTTTGTTTTTTGTTGATCTGCAATGAATTATGATATTGTCATAGTTCGGTTTAAGATCAGTTCTATTGGCAATTATTTATTATTGCCAATAGTTTTTTATTCAAGAGCGTGAAATGTATTATGTTGACAGCAGGTTAGGCGTATGACGTCATTTCGACATTAACCACAATGTCTCGTCAGCGCCCTTTGCTGTGCCTTCTCCTCTATCATCACAGACCTTAAGGGAAGAAAGAATCTCAAAGCTTATGAGAACTTTTCCCAACGGTGCGAAGAAAGCATCCTCGAAGCGCACAACATGCCAACATAATACACACACAAGCACTTGCCTATGCATATGTCCATCGGACACAATTGCACAGGAGTTTTGTTGTTGACAAAGTGCCAACCCCGTTCTGCGTACCGTCAGTGTTTTGTTGTTCTTGATTTTGTTTTTTGTTGATCTGCAATGAATTATGATATTGTCATAGTTCGGTTTAAGATCAGTTCTATTGGCAATTATTTATTATTGCCAATAGTTTTTTATTCAAGAGCGTGAAATGTATTTGTGATACGTGTATGTATGTGGTATATATTTTGTTTTCATTTCATATATTTTTTATATTTGTGGTATTTGCGATATCCGTGATATTTAGCGGTATGTTGTATTTATAACACTATGCTTTACATATTAAACTTTTAGAGTTTTATTTCAGCCTCAGGGAGCAGCAAACAGTAATATTAAATTTACTACTGTCGTCTGTTGTACACTCCCTCTGCATACTTACAGTGCGACTGATAAAATAAGATGATCACCACTCTCTTAAATGTTGATCGTTTTGCTTTGTTTTAATTTACTTTGGTTTCTAAAAACGCACTGCACTTATTCGCCATTTCCATAAGTTATCATATATTCGCTATTTCCGACACTTGTAATATTGGGATTACGTATGGTATGCAACGTCGAACTTGCCAGTTCACAAGTTCCAAACCTACAGAAACTACCAATGCAAATGTTATAAGGACCATGATTTGAGGATATGCCTCGGAATGCGATCCTATTCCTAAGAGCTGGAACAGCCACCTGCCTTTGTATCTTACAGCTGCTATGATAGCCCAACGAAAAGTTACGAACGTAACTATGATGTAAGTACTTTACAAAGAAGATGTCCTGGATAAACACAAGGCTGTTTTTAACGCCATTCATGATATAAGAAGCACACAGATGCACGCGACTTCTATTACGGTTGACAAGCGAAAAAGCACGAATACGGATGTGGATTTGTAAATATCAAGAGATATTTTGGTTCGCGGTTTAATCTCGAGATTTTCGATATTTGCGATAGTTTTTTGATATTTTAGATTTTATTAACATTTCTAAAATTTTTATACTTTTGGTATTTGTGGAATTTATGCGTTGTGAAGAAAAATGAAACCAGTTCAATCGCAATATTTTCGGCATATGTAATTTTTTTTTTTAATATTTTCGGTGTGTGGACATTTGCTGTATTTATAATACTTTGTGATATTTGATATTTTGTGATATTTTATTGGAATGTGCAAATTTTTTCATATTTGGTATTTTGTGATTATTTTTCTTTCATATAAAAATTTGTGATTATTTAATATTTTTAATAAATTCGGTCTTTTGTAACATTTGCGATATTTGTGATATATGTGATATTTGGGTGCCGTTGGGGATGCAACGTGGAACTTGCATCTCAAGCCGACTCACAACCTCCACGTGGTGGCACCTGGGCAACGTTATTTCGCGACATTATTTTATCACGGATAGCGGCTGATAGTGAGCGACGAACCCTGTTGGTTGGGCCAGCCACCCGCCTACAGGTCTTATGAATTAATCGTTTCGGTCGATCTTGAGTTAGATTAGACCTTATCAGTGTGGCTTTAGACCTGGTTAATTCACGACCGACCACATTTTCACACTACGACAAATCCTGGAGAAGACCTAAGAAATGCAGATCGACACCTACCATCTGCTCATCGACTGCAAAGCTGCATTCGACAGTCCGATACGACAGAAATTGTTAGATGCAATGGCTGAATTTGGTATCCCCGCGAAGCTAACACGACTTTGCGGGATGACACTGACTGACACGAAGTCTTCAGTGAAAATTGCCAGAAAACTGACAGAGCTGTTTTCTACCAAGCGAGGTCTGTGATAGTCTGTCTTGCGAACCCTATCGTAATGGAGATGATTATGCGGAAGACTGCAGTCAACAAAAGTCACATGCTGCTCGCGTATGCCGATGGTATAAATATGATTGGTCGTGGATAAGGGATGTTACTGCGGCTTTTTCGAGCATTGAAAGGTAGTCGGCGGAAGTAGGTCTGGTGATACATGAGGACAAAACCAGGTTTTTTGTTTCAACGAACAAAGATTTCACTCGTCTGGGACGCTGCGCTATAAAGCCATATTTAGAGTAGAGCCAAATAGTAGACCTGTCCTTCATACAACTTTGGTAGACTCAGGACAGGTCACAACACAATCTAAATTTAATTTCATTATTTAAAAATAAAAACCTACTACATCCAAACATTTTCAGTTTAAGACAAAAACCCTTTTGTCATCCCACCACAACAACCAACAGTTTGCAAAGTTTCTTGTTGCTTAAAAACCACTTTGAATATCCCACAAGTAGCTCTGGTAAGCGGATAGTATGGTATAAATACACATAAAAACACTAAATTCATTTCACCTTTATGAAACCCCAAAAAGATACAAAGCCGAGCGAAAAGTTAGCAATATCCTTAATATATATATATAGTTGACATATTTAGAGTAAGCAGCCAAAGTTGGCATTGTTATGAAAAGATATTTACACAAGTTTAAATACATTGTAAACGTTTTGTAGGCAATGCTTAAAGTTAAAAGCAAAAAATTATGCCATTTTATGGTATCAGTTACCGGAGCTGTGTTAGTGAACATAACAAAAATTACAAAAAAACGGCATATAAATATGTCAACATTTCAACGTTATAAACATCTTAAACAGCTGTAGCTAAAGTTTTGATGTTTTTTCCGCTAAGTTAATTTTATCCTTCTCACTTCTGGTTTAAGTTTCTATGACATTTTTAATTTCAGCAAATTTTTTAAGATATAAAACAGAAAAGCCCTCACTTTTTCTTCACTTGTTTCATATTACTTTTCTTCCACATAATAAGAAAATGACAAAGCGGATATAATTATTAAAAATTATTTAATTAATACTAAGATGTTAAAAGCAAGGTTGTAGATAGCAGCCAACGATGACAGGAGTCAAAATTATTGGTTTGGTTGAAACCTCAGTAGGTATTTTAAATCGTTATAGTGAAAGTATTTTCAGATCTATGATCATGTGTTCACGCCATCCAATTAAAGTAACAGGCATGAGCTGAGGCAAAACGGGTCCATGATTAGTCTGGTAGCATCAAATACCCCAAGTGAAGAAATAATAACAAGAAATATTATATGTCAAGTGTCTTTGTATTGGACAGCGATGCTTGACTATTGATTACTTAAAGAAATCATTATTTACTATTAATTATTAAATTTGTATACACTTCACCGCGCGCTTGAACATTTTGAAGGGTTTATTAATTATACCATGAGGGTATATATTATTGTTCATCAATTTTTTTTTTTGGATGTCCGCCAAACTGCTCCTGCGATTATAGCCGAAGGTTAGGAAATATTGTGCTGAAATTTTATACGCAAGCTGAAAATAACGTCGGATTTAAACGTTGTATTTCCGAAGGGGTCAACAGAAAAAAATATCTTGGTTGGTGATTTCAATATTTGCCGATGCACTACACCCCAAGATGCACTATAAACAAAACTTATCGAAAGGGGAGTGCAACCTCTTCTAGGAATAACTGTTTTCACCACAACTGAATCAACACATATCGATGGGCTTTATCAAACATTAAAGATATCAGAACGATAACTTATGTAACTGTACACAGTTATCATGAAGCATTATCAATAATTATACCATCACCCGTAGGGATGAAGGTATATATCATTTGATACGACCCAAAAGTGTAACGCATAGAAGGAGTCACTTTAGACCCTAGGTTTCTTTGAACCAAATTCGATTCATGACTTTTTAAGTCGTTTGAGCCATGTCCGTCTGTCTGTCTGTCAGTCTGTCTGTCTGTCGGGTGGCTGTCCGGCTGGTTCGCACGATAACATTCGAAAGACGCAACCAAATGTTTTGAAATTTTGCACGAGTTATTATTTTCTCAAAACTACTTACGGTATTGCAAATGGGCTACATGGCCCCGCCCCTTCTGGTACCTCCCATACAAATACATCATTCCGCCCACTTTAGAAATCGAGTAATAATATCAATACACCCTAGGGGATCGTCCCCAAATTCTGTATTTAGTAAAGCTATAACAGGATAAAGTTTTGGAAAAAAGTTTGAAAGCCTAGCCACGCCCCTTCTGGTACCTCCCATACAAATCTACCTTTCCGCCCACTATAGAGATGGAGAAATAATATCAATAAATTAAACGTGATCGTACCCAAATTCTATTTTGAGTAAAGCTATAACAAGATAAAGTTTTAGAGACAAAAATTGGAAGTCTATTCACGCCCCATCTGGTACCTCCCATACACATCTGGTACCGCCCACTTTAGAAATCGATTAATATTATTAAAAGACCTAACGCGATCGTGCCCAAATTCTGTATTTGGTAAAGTTTAAGCAGGATAAAGTTTTGGAGAAAAAATCTGGAAGTCTAGACACGCCCCTTCTGGTACCTCCCATACAAATGTACCACTCCGCCCACTTTAGAAATAGGGTAATAATATCAATACACTCGACACGATCGTGCCCAAATTCTGTATTTTGTTATATTATAACAGGACAAAGTTTTGGAGAAAAAATTGGAAGTCTAGACACGCCCCTTATGGTACCTCCCATACAAATGTACCTTTCCGCCCCCTTTTGGGATGTAGTAATAATATCAGTACACCCAACGCAATCGTGCGCAAATTCTGTATTTAGTAAAGCTATAACAGGATAAAGTTATGGAGAATAAATCTGGAGCCTAAACACACCCCTTCACGTACCTCCCATATAAATGTACCACTCCGCCCAATTTCGAAATCGAGTAATAATATCAATAAAATAGAAAATTATTTGTTTTACTGAGGGTAAGGGTAAATGTAAGTCGGGTTGCCCGACTGAAACTTTCTAACTGGTTTTAATTACAAATCGATTATTTTCAATAACTCAAGACTTAAACAATATATTATATTGGGTGATGGTATTTATCAGTCAGTTTAACTGACTGAAATTTCGGTACTGGTTTTTAACATCGAATAATATAGCTTTCACAAAAGTTTGAAGATAATGGGGTTATTTAGAATCATAGGTGTCTGGATTATTTGTAGTAAAAATTTAGATTTATATACGCTGATTATATACGCTTTATATTTTAGATTCACAACAAACGGCACCTACTTGTTTATCGACGAAAGCGAATGTCACTGTTTGAGAAGCTTTTACTAGACATGCTCGGCACTTAAACTGCGAAATTGCTGTCCACAACATCGAGGAGGCCGGTAATAAAAGAATAATGTAAATGACTGGAGCCGGGAATTGAACCCAGGATCTCCCGCATGGTAGTTACGTGTTCCAACCACTATGCCACGACCGGTCCCAAAATCACCTTACTAGTTTATTTTAAAAGTGTGGATAAAACTTTATGTAAAGTATACTATTATAAATTTATTAATAAAAAATTTAGAAACATAAATTATTTTGTTTTTGTTTTGTCAAATCAATCTTCAGGTGTTTCAAATTTAACACCTTTCTCTTATAAATGAAACGAGCATTTATATGCCTTTTGATCGACCTTTTGCCATTTTTGAGTTAAAGCTATTATTCCATCAGTGTAAAGCTTCTGTGATTTTTATTTAGTATAAAACTGATGGAAGTGTCTATTGCAGGCTGCGTCTTCTTTTACTTATTTGGCAGCAGCAATATAAATGCATCCATCAATAGCCGCACGTAGATAATAATGCTAAGAGCTTCGGTCTTTTGCTCTCCGTAGACATTTCATCACACAAAGTTCAGATAACAGCTTTTACAACTGATCCATCAATGAAATTTTGGTCGCCCATTGCGTTTATTGCTTTCCGAGCTGGAACATTTTCATCCATTCTTTCAACGTTGCCAACCCAGCGCATTTTACCTATTTTAACGCGCTTGACCATGTCGATGTCGTTATGGGCACAAATATAAAAGATCATGGCTTTCTGGAATATATTGGAACGATTGTGTCATTACCCGGGATTCTGCGCTTTAGAGAATGACAGGTTGGATTAACATCTGGTAGAGTGAAATATTTGTCCGCCAAGTCAGTTATATGTCATTAAATCGCTTGATTGTCGCATAGTGGCAGTGGTTTGCGATGAATTTATTTTATTTATAATTTGCTGACATCATTAAGTTTGTATACGATAGACAAAGGTAGACCAAACTATATAGCAATACATAACTATAGTTGTCAACGTTCAACTAAAACAATTATATATGCACTTTGGTCGTTCAAAATAACTTGGTTTTATTCTCATTTATCACCAGATCCACTTCTGCCGACTGTTTTTTAATGCATGAGAAGGCAGTTATATCATTGCGCAGTCTTCGTCCAATGATATCTATATCATTGGCATGTGAATTTTATTAAAGGTGGTACCAGTCGTGGTGATCCGCTTGATCATATTCGTTATGACGTTACATATGTAGTTCGCCTTATCAAAGGCGAAAGTGGCTATGCCAGTTTGGTGATGGTACAAGTCGTGGTGACGCAGGCTTCCGCATAATCATCTCCATTATTATGTTACAGAGATCACATGACGGGGACCGGCCATGGCATAGTGGTTAGAACACGTGACGGACTATCGCCTTGGCTTAAGCCTCGCTTTGGAGAAAATGGCTCTGTCAGATATTTACCTGTTTTCAATTAAGACATCGGGTCAGTCACTGTCGGTCCCGCAAAATCATATCAACATCGCGGCGATACCAAACTCAGCCATAGCAAGTTCTAATCTAATAGTTTCTGTTGTATCGGAATGCAGCTTTGTTATCGATAAATAGATGGTAAGTGTCGATCTGCATATCTTGGATCATCTCCAGGATTTATCGTAGCGTGTATATGGATTTGTCGGGTCTTATACCACATTGAAAAGGCTAGCTTTAGCCTTTCACTTAACGCATTCGTCAGGTCCTTGTATGCGATCGGCTGACCCCGCAATGGTGTGTATACACACTTAGGTAGCCTTTCTTAAACACAGGACATAAAACACTCAGATTCCAAATATTGGACATGCATTTTTTGAGACAAATCCTGTTTATGCGGTGATGCATGCACGTTACCAGCTCATCACCGTTGGCCTGTCTACTGGCAGTGATGGACCATCTGCTTCGTCGTCCATGATTGTCGTGATTTCGTCACTTATGCTGACTTCGGAAAAGAACAGATTACGAAAGTGTTCCCTCCATATTTGCAGAACCCTCTAAATGTCCAAGACCAGATTTCCGTCTCCATCTTTACAGGTGTGGACCCCTGTTCCAAAGTCTTTAGTTATTACCTTTTGGTAGAACCTTCGGGCTTTAACTCTATCCCTGTAGTTGTCGATATCCTGGCTTTCTCTTTTCTTCCACAGACGCTTTTTCCGCCTGAGGAGGCGTCTCATCTCCCTACTCTTTTAATTATAACGCTCCGTCACCGCGCGCGTTTTTATTGACTGCAGTTTTGCCTTGTATGCAGCATCCATTAACTTAGAATTCCCTAATCGTACCACTGATTGCCTAAGTGTGTATTTTGATAACCCGGTTCGGTCGTTACGCCAGTGGTCAAAGAATTCGCAATTTACTGCCAATGTGTGTCGGGAACATAAGAATTAGGCGGGATAGTTTGAAGTAATTGAGGCAGTTAGTTGAAATAGGCGTCAACTATATCGGTAGTATGCAGCTTTGTGATATCTAGGTTCCTTTGCATTTGGATAGGAGCGTTTTTACCTTGGCTGCAACTATGCGGTGATCCAAGTCAATATTTGCACCACGCATCACATGCACGTCTACAACGCTTGATATATGCCTTTCATCGATTACCACGTGATAAATCTGGTTTTTTGTCCTTTAAATCAGGGGATATATACAAGTAGCCTTGCGGATATTTTTATGCGCCAATCTGGTTCCTCTCACTGCCATTTTCTTGCGACGCAAAGCTTACCTGTCTGAATCCGTTATCGGAGGCGTTGTTGTGTAAACTGCATTTTCTGACTGCTGAACCAAGATCATCTTCCCTTTCTATTTTAACATTAAAATATCCCAAAACAATTTCAATGCCATGTAGGTTCACTATGCGCTGATAGAATGCATCTTCGTCGGGGAGTGTTCACAAATCAGCGTGATGTTAAAATAAGATAGTGGCTTTTCGGTCACTTATAGAGTTAAACCGCGAGACCAGATGTCAAAATCTCTTTCCGATCATGAATTCACATCCAAATTCGCGTCTTTCTGCATGGCAGCTGTAAACGATGTCAGAATTCTTTCATCGTGTGCACCCTGTGCATTACTCTCCCGTTCATAGCATTTCCTGTATGGCGGTGATGTCAGCCTTGTATATGTCGAGGATATCCGGTGGTTGGATAAAGGCACCATCTCTGTATAGAGTTCGGACATTCCAGATTCATATCCGTAAATCATGGTCCTTATAACGTTTGAGGGGGTCGTCAGCATTTGAGAAGTTCTTGTTTTTTATTTTCTTCGTGTTTTCATAATAATTGGTCTTGTTTAAGGAGAGTGACTTATTAGGCCACCACGCCCGATCCTAGTTTCTTGGGGCTGCCAAGCCGCCTCTGTGTTGAGCTCCAGTAACTTCTGTTACCTACTTCCTAAGACGCATCAGTAGTAGCATGCCGATTAGGTTACTCAACGTTTCGCCTTCTAACTCTAGCTAACTTCTAAGCGGTGGCTTTATAATCATTGCCCGGGGAATACTTGGTCTAAGACCGGAAGTAGTTAGCTGCTTGGACAGTGCCACAAAGGAATCGCTTCTGGTCACTCCCAAGTCAGTAACAATCAGTAACTTTCCACCTCTGGGCAAAGTCCCATTCCTCTGTTACTATGCCACCTATAAATTACGACAACCAGCGTGTTGTTTTAATAGTATGCCTGTCTGTATATTTCAAATTAAAGATGTTATACACCACAATGTCTATTGCAATGATCATCTTAGTCTTGTACATATAAAATATACTGTACTGTCATATGAATCTGCTTAAAAGACAATCTAATTTCATATCACATGCATTGTCAATGTTAAAATGAAACCACATACACACGTAAATACACTTACATATCCTACTGCATGCATAATGTTTTAGTTATTAAATGAGACAGCAATGACAACACATAACATATAGCCACAAGCAGGTGCTTCAATCACATAACAACCATAACAATGCATAAGATACTTGATATTTCAATCAAAGCCTGTAACCTCAAAGGACTTTTCATATCAGATCTTATGATGTTAACACAAACGTTAACGTCCATACGCACATACCAAACTAAATTGATTGTACATAACTCTGTTACACTAAGCAGTAAAAGGCAAGGATAAAAGGCCTTGTCTGGGGCCGGTATAAGTAGTGCGAATGCCACTCTGATTTTACTCGAACAGACTGACACAAAGGTTTCAAAAATAGACTAACTAGAGGCATTGAAAAATTAAACCGTAGTCACAATTTTTTGATAAATTGCTATGTTTTATTTGAATAAACGAAGTAAATAGCCACGTATGTGGAATGAGTTTTTTATGTCTTTAATTTGAGTGGTTTTGTTATTTTCCATTTCTGCTGTATTCAATTTTAACCTCAAATATATATATCTGATATATTCTTAATAATAAAATAATGTAAAGCTGTTTTTGTTAGGAATCAAGAATTTATAGCTGCATGCCTACGTAAAGAAAATAAGGTAAAGCTACACCCCTATAATCCGCTTTGCCCAGCAATCCTCACATTCCTCCAAAATATTATGAAACAACAATGGCAACTAATTTTTTTGAATGTAATTAGAAAGCTTGGAATTCTTAAGAAAGCTTATTAAAAGTTCATATTAATTACAATTATAATCAGGGCCAACAAATGTATGCAATGCATACTTGCATATGCAAATGCATATTACAGTCTTACCGGCATGATTTGGGGGTTTACGCATATAAAAGCATATTTTGCGGTTTTCAGTTTTTTTAATTTTCGTATATATTTTCGAAGTTATTCAACACCTGATTATTTCTTTAAAATAGGAAGATAATTTCTATATTTTTTCTAGTGTTTCTAATATTAAGGATTCCATCTTCAAGAGTTTCTATCAGTTCTACCTAGCGTTACATTGCCACCAGTTCCATCCATAACTCGTTGGTGTAATTGGCAGAACTATATACTTAAGAAAAGTTTTAAATTAGTGTAACAGTGAGAAGGCTGAAGCAATGCGCACTTCCAAAGATAAATAGTCAGTCAATTAGCATCTAACTTTTCGAATTTGATAAAGCAGATAGCATTACTAGGACTTTCTAACTCCCTCAGAAATTAAATTTAGACAAATTCCCGTTTTTCTCTTATAAAGCACTCAGAAAGTTTCATCCTTTCGTTTACAAATCAGCTTCTTAAAATCACGTACACTGTGGTGCAAAAATGAGCCAATGTTTTAAAAAAAGTACGTTATTAAATATTTTTTATACTTTTTATTATATTATTTTCAAACCTTTTGCTAAATTTAAAATATGCGTCTGTAAAATATGTAAAGGAATAATATAAATATAACTTACATTACTGTAAGTACATAAAAACAAAACATTTTCAAAATCAGACCATTGGCACACTTTTGCTCCAAGGTTTTTTATATCTAAATTTAATATTTAGTCCTGCATATTTTTACTTTCTTCAAATGATCCATCCTATTTGGCGTATATTGACAAAGTTGAGCAACATAATATACAGGAATTTTGGTTTCATTCAGCCAGAACCCACTCCCACAGCTTATTAATACTTTTCGGCACTCTTTCGTTTCAGCCTGCCCGCGTTTAAGGTAAGCCAACAGGTTTTCGATCGGGTTCAGATCAGGACTCTCCAGTGGCCACTTCCAGACCCCAAACACCTGAGAATGAAGTTATTCCTTGACAATTTTTACAGAATGTTTTGGGTTGTTGTCATATTGGCAGACGACATTCTCTGGTCTATCTGAAATTTGGCCAGGGCTATGGGGCAAATTGTTTTGCAAAATGCTAAGAAAGTCTTCCCTTCGCATTATTCCTTCGATTAGTATAAGTGGTCCCACACCATCTGGGGTTGCACATCTCCATACCATAATAGAACCGCCTCCGTGCTATATGGTTTGAGATTGGCACCTGGTGAGTATTTGTTTTAACTAATACAAATTAAATATATGATTAACATGTTGGTCGTGTGGTCAGATGAGACCAAAATCAATAGATACCAATCGGTTGGGAAGGTTTTTTATTGGGCCAATTGATCAAACACACCAAATCCAGCTCATGTATCACAAACCGTTAAGTACGGAGGCGGTTCTGTTATGATTTGGGGATGTGTAACCCCAGATGGTGTGGGACTACTTATACGGATCGAAGGAATAATGCGAAAGGAAGACTATCTTCGCATTTTGCAATATAATTTGCCCCATAGCCCTGGCTAAATTCCAGGTAGACCAGAGAATGTCGTCTGCCAATACGACAACGTCCCAAAACATTCTGTAAAAATTGTCAAGGAATGGGTTAGTTCTCAGGTGTTTGGGGTCAGGGAGTAACCACTGCAGAGTCCAGATCTGAACCCGATCGAAAATCTGTGAGCTTACCTGAAACGCGGGCTGACAGAAACGAAATAGCCCCGAAAAGTATAAATGAGTTGTGGGAGTGGGTTCTGGTTGAATGAAACAAAATTCCTGTATATTATGTTGCTCAACTTTGTCAATATACGCCAAATAGGGTAGATCATTTGAAGAAAGTAAAAATATGCAGGACTAATTATTAAATTTAGATATGAAAAACCTTGGAGCAAAAGTGTGCCAATGGTCTGATTTTGAAAATGTTTTGTTTTTATATACTTACAGTAATGTAAGTTATATTTTTGTTATTGCTTTACATATTTTACAGATGCATATTTTAAATTTAGCAAAAGGTTTGAAAATAATACATTAAAAAGTATAAAAAATATTTAATAACATACCTTGTTTAAAACATTGGCTCATTTTTGCACCACAGTGTATATCCATAAACATAATATTGATCAAGATTTCAATAGCGGAAATCAAGAACATGTCAGAAAAATTATGAGGAAGGCATATACATAATATTTATTATACATCAAAAGAATAGGTACTCCATTGAATTCACTCATGTAATTTTGTTTACAATAGAGTAATTAATCAATAGTCTGAAGCTTATAAATGTAATGTAAAAAATAATATCATTTAATTTTCAACTATTTCTGATTAATATTTATTAAAAAATAAATGTATTCAGTGAATAAGATTAACAACGAATTAAAATCTATTCTGCATTTTTTTATCAGTTTTTAAAGGCATTTTTAAGTGAATTTCATTCATATCTAATGCGCATATTTTTAGTTTTTCCGGTCATATTTGTGTTGGCCCTGCTTAATATATATGGAGTCAGAAGGCCTACATCAGTTTGGATGCCTTGAAAATTTTGCGATATCTACTATTCAGAGACAACAACACTTGCATAGAGTATAACTCATGTAAATATGAATGACCTCAACACATACTCACCCTCTTACGGCTCCCCTTAGCCTTTGCAAGTATAAAAAATCGTTCAGTGAGTAGTTTATCTACCGCAGCACAAATTCCACTTACAAAATAGGAACTTTTTAAACTTTAAACTACAGTCAATCCCTAAAGTTCACATGTTTACAAAATGTGGGGAGCAGCAGTAACTGCATGAACAAATTTTTAATTTAGTGTTAGTTGCTCGTGGGACCGGCCGTGGCATAGTGGTTAGAACACGCGACTACCATGCGGGAGAACGCAGGTTCAAACCTGGCTCCAGTTATCTTAAAAAGGAAAAAATAAATAAATTTTTATTTCATTGTCGGCTCCCGTCGAATGTTGTTGACAGCAACTTCGCAGTATTAAGCGTCGATTCAATCGGCGTGTCTAGTAAGAGCTTCTCAAAACAGTGACGTTCGCATTCGTCGATAAACAAGTAGGTGCCGTTACTTGTGAATCTAAAAATAGAAAGCGTGTTAATTCACAACAACGTGAGAAGCTATCCCATACCTCATTCATGGGTTGCAAAGGGAAATTAAGTTTTTTTTTAAGTTAGTTACTCGTGTGGTTTTAGTAAATCACATCTAAAGTTAAACCAAATCTCATAAATCACATGAGAAAGCAGACCAACCATGCAGTCAAATACGCTTAAATGTCAAAGGATTTTAGCCATGCTAAATTTGGATAAATGAAATATTTTGCACTTTAAACACGGAAACTCAGATGAGTGAAATTTGAAATTCAATAAAACGATCTAAAATTTAAACTACTTACATTTGTTAGTAGATGTACGATGCAAAAATAAAAGTAGTTGTACCCCAGATCTAAATTTGCATACCCTCACCCTTAGGGATAGGGTTATATGTCACTTGATAAGAAAAAAAGAGTCACTCATGAAGGAGACGTCAAGTTTCACGATTGAGCTATGTCTGTCTGGCTGGCTGGTGGGCAGGATAACTCTAGTCAAACTTAATAGTTTCTTATCAAAACTTATCAACTAGTATTAATATTTACCAAATGAAGACCTGGGATAGTAAATGGCAGAATAGCAGCATGTGGCTCTTATTAAATATGGTGCCAGACATGTTAACCGCTGATTTCCTTAACACCTTCTCCATAACTATGTTGAACAGTATACATGACAAACCGTTACCCTGTCTAAGACCTCTCGTCTTATCGAATGGTGCAGATAGATCCTTGCCAATCCGAACAGAGGATTTGGTATTCGTAAGGGTACACCGGCAGAGACGAATTATCTTCGCAGGAATACCGAACTCAGACATGGCTTCGTATAGTCGATGCCTGATGGGACTATCGAAGGCAGCTTTGTAATCGACAAAGAGGTGGTAAGTGTCGATTTGCTTCTCATGGGTTTTCTGCAGAATCTGCCGTAGTGTAAATATCTGATCCGTAGTGGATTTGCCTGGTCTAAAGTTTCACTGATAAGGTCCAATCAGAGTTTCCACAATTGGCTTTAGACGTTCACACAGTATGCTAGATAGGACCTTATACTCAATCGGTAAGAGGCTAATTCCAAGGGAGTTTTTACACTCACCTTTATAGTCACCTTTTTTGTAGATTGGGCATAGCACACTGAGATTCCAATCCTCTGGCATGCTCTCCTGAAGCCAAATATTCTCTATGAGCTGTTGCATGTTTGAAACAAGCTCATCTCCACCCAACTTAAACAACTCAGCTGGAAGACCATTAGCCCCAGCGGCCTTGTTGTTCTTTAGGCGGGATATGGCTGTTGTTATCTCAGCTTGGCTCGGAGGTGGACACTCGATGTTATCATCTCGGGTTGGTACACAGTCTTCATCCATCAATAGGCTGCAGAAGTGATCTTTCCATATTCTCAGTACGCTCTCGGAGTCACTAACGAGATGACCATCCCTGTCTTTACTGGAGGGAAGACCTATTCCATGTACCCTATCATTTATCTTCGGGTAGATTTTTCGGGCTTCACCTCTGTTCATGTATTCTTCAATACACACATTATTCCGCTCCTTCAGCTCTCGTTTTTTTCGCCTGAAGAGTCGAGTCGCCTCCCGCCTCTTCTCCCTGTACTTTTCATGAACAACTCGCGTTGTCATTTGCTGCAGTTTGGCCCTGTATGCAGCATCTTGTTTCCGGGTGGCATCGCGGCATTCGTCATCGTACCAGGCATTATCGTTAAAGGGCTTTACATACTCCAGTACGGACCGCGCAGTCCTTTCCATCGAGTGGGCAATAAATTGCCATTGCGCGCTAGTGTTTTCGGGGGTTGGAGCATCACGAAGTACTTGAGTGAGTTGGTCGGAATAGGTGTTTGCTATCTCCGCGGTCTGCAGTTTAGCGATGTCCAGCTTTCTTTGTGCCTGGTTACGCAGAGTTTTCGCCCTGCTTAGCCCATTACGGACCTTCACCGCAGTGAGGTGGTGATTCGAGTTGATGTTCGCACCTCTGATCACTCGTACGTCTAAGACACTTGACGTGTGCCTTCCATCGATTACCACGTGATCAATTTGGTTTCTCGTTACTTGATCGGGAGATATCCACGTTTCTTTGTGAGTGTTTTTGTGGTCAAATCGTGTGCTGCTAATTACCATGTTCCTTGCTGCAGAGAAATCAATCCGTCTGATTCCGTTTGGCGATGTATCAGTATGCATACTTAATTTTCCGACTGTTGGGCTAAAGACATTCTCCCGACCTATTTTGGCATTAAAATCTCCCAGCACGATTTTACATCATGGCCCGGGCTACGGCCATATGTTTCTTCAAGTTGGGCTTAGAATTCGTCTTTGACCTCGTCACTTTTCTCCTCCATCGGAGTATGAGCACATATCAGCGTGATGTAGAAACATTTTGCCTTCACTCTTATGGTGGCGATTCGTTCACTGACAGCAGTAAACCTAGAGACCATTTGTCGTAGTCTCTTGCCGACCACAAATCCACAACCAAACTCATCCTTATCTGCGTGGCAGCTGTAGTACACGTCACACATCCTCATCCGCGAGCATCCATATCCAGTCCACCGGATTTCCTGTATAGCAGTAATGTCAGCCTTATACTCTTCGAGGACATCCGCCAGTTGAATAGAGGCACCTGCTCGGTATAGAGTTCTAATTTGGAGGTTATTTTTCTCTTATTTCCCATTTTATTCACTGCCAATATACTGGTGGCGGGTGGCAGCCCAGCCCACCAGGTTCTGCATTTTATTACACCGTAGAAAAGATTTGGCCCATCCTGTATCTACGGAGTGCAAAAGACATAATTCTTTTTTATGTTCGGCTACTGAAAGGTGAATTTCTGTTGTTGCTGCCATATAAGAGGACTTATTCACTTTTCAATAGTTTCTTACAAACTTACCTATTTTAGAAAGCTACTTTAATATAGCATAATACAAAAATAAAAAATATACATTGCGCTGCTTCATGATCAACTGTGAGCGTTGGGAAAATGAAAATTCGAAATTTTTTTTCGGGGTTGTTTTGCTTAAACAGCCGCCGTTTCACTATTTTTTAACCGATTTTCAAAATTTTTTTTTTAATAAAAGTTTAAAGTCATAGCTTGACAACAGATGTAAGGTTTTGGAAATCTGTTTACAAAGAGAAGACTTATAAATTTTGGAACTTGTAATTTTAGGAATATCGCCATTTCACTTAATTTGCTATAAAAAAATTACTTAACGAAGTGACCGAGAAAAACTCAAAGTATCACTATACTCTATGGACTCCAGTCTAACAGAAATGCTACATGAAAACCCCTGTATATTTTTTTTCTTCACATTTGTATCACTGTGTAATCAGTTAATTTCAATAACTCAAGACTTAAACAATATCATACAAAGGTTGATAGTATTTATCAGTCAATTTAGAAGAATGACACTTCTGCACTGGATCTTAAATCTCTGCCCACGCCCACCTTCCCCATGAAATGGAAGAAAAAAGCTTGTATTACAATGGTATATTAGATTGTCCTTCGAGATAACTTTATATAACTCAACACAGTATATATCAATACCAACAACAATTTTGGAATATATAAGTTTTTTTCCATTTCAGAATATAGGAGAAGTGGGCGTGCCCTTTGAGATAACTTCATATAATGCAACACAGCTACCAGTAATATATTAGAGACAAATTGAGCTAAATTTGGTTCAATACCAACAACTATTTTGGAAATAAGACCCCCAAACGTGATAAGTATCCCCTATATGATACTTACTAACTTCAAATCGGTATATCTCGATTCCTAGACATGACACAGCGAAACGCCGGGATATGTATAACTTTTTTGACCGATATAACCCGTTAGTCTTAACCTATTCCTAATTTAATATGCAATGAATGTTTTTCACCGCTCGATAAACAAATAAACTGTTTGTTTTTAACTACTGCACTTTTATAGGGGACATAAATACGATGTCTTCTGCAAATAAAATGTTTGTTCTGGTAATAACAACAGCAGTTATCATGCAATGTTAATAGAAACTGTTCTCTGTTCTGTTTAAAGGTTTCAGGTTTCACTAACCACACTAACCACTAGGGTGAGAAGTTGTAGTTAGAAACCACCAATTAAAATTAACATTTCCTATAATGGTGATTCATTTGTTATCATCACTGTCTTTTCATCGCTTTTCCGTCAGAATTTGTTTATTATTTGGCTACTTTTTTATGGCTATGACGTAAAACCTTAAAGTGGTTTATAGTCGCAAACATATTTTATTATGGTTTATTTTATACTAAGAAAAGTGCGTACTAAATAAACAGAACTAGAGGTTTGTGTCAATAAATTTTATACAAACCAACATGTGTGATTACGGGTTTGTTGTCGTTTTGTTAGTGCCAAAAGCGTAAATATTTTGTTGGGCAATATTTAAGGATGATGTTTTCTTTAACTTTTGTTATAATGTTCCCACTTTCGTTTAGGCCTTGTGCTTAGTATAATTCTGATCGGTAAAAGGTATAAATGGGTATTAGAATGTTGGTGGCAAAATCAATCTACGGCCAACATTAAAAACAAATTGTGGTAGGAATGTTCTGTTTGAATCTAATGTTTCTAAATGAGGTTGCTGAAATATAATGCAAATTAGATATGTTATATGTAACATCCCACAAAACATACGTATTAAGCTGACCTATTTTGTGTCCGTTAAATACGGACAATTTGTTAAATCTTAAAGCTTACAAATAATGTGAAGAAAAATCATATTTATATGAATTTTCTTTCAATGTAAATGATATCTCATACTGTAAATAATATCTAGTATCTAGTAGAATGTAACCTTGGGAATAATAACTTACTTCAGGCAAATGCGCAATATCCACTTGCTACTATTGTATATTTTTCTCTTTGCTCAAAACTATATTACATAATATAGGCAGTAAAACACTCACCTGCAAATAAAAGAAGAAAAATTCATGTTCATTATCATATTCAACCGAACTGTAAATGTAAATAATGGGTTGAGTTTTTTTTTATTGCCAAGGGTCTGTGTGGCACGTGTCGTAATTTTCCAAAAATATAATTGTGACGGATAGAGTAAATTAGTATTCCTAAAAGATGAGCTAGTGGACAAAGTCAAACACGTGTCGTGTAGAAGAACATTTAAATTATTGAAAAGAAGTAGGAAACACTAAATTTTAGTTAAATTTGTCATATGAGTTTTAGGCCGATTGATGATAAAACTCCTCAAACCATTGCACAGTCTCAATCACAGCTGGAAGCTGAGAACAATGTATTAATCGTAGTAGCACTGGCAACAAGAAAATATCAAATTCGAAAACATGTAACACTAACTGCCTGTCCCACGTTGTCGAACGTCAACGTTCGCTTGATTTTGATTCGGTTAATAGCTGATTGACTATATATTTTCCAGCTCTTTAACCAAAAATCCAAAGGACATTAACGTTCCACATCGTTGGCCAGGCTGTAAATGTTGTATGTACCTATCAAATTCAAAACCAATGTACCACTAATTGTTGTACGTATGAGTTATATTTATTTTGTTACGTATTTGTAAATTATACGCAATAGTAGCACAATTTGAGTTTACTTACGGAAGACATTAAATGAGCACTACACTACATGGGGTGTCCTCTAGAGAGGTACAAATAGGAGGGTGATGTCTCCGTGCATCTGTTCCATATTGGGCGTCTTCCTGGTCAGCGTCTGTTTCAGAAAGAGCGTTTAAATTAATCCTGGCAGCAGAAATAAAATGCGAAACCTAGTGCATTGGGCTTGCCACCAGCCACCAGTATAATGACAGTGAATAAAATGAGAAATAAGAGAAAAAAACCCCCCCCAAATAGTTAACGACCCCCGCAAACGTTTTAAGGGTGATGATTTGAGAATATGCACTTGGTATGTTAGAACTCTATACCGACTAGGTGCCCTATTCAACTGGTGAATGTCCTCGAAGAGTATAAGGTTGACATTTCTGCTATACAGGAAATCCGGTGGACTGGATTGGGTGCCGTTGGGGATGTGAAGTGCATCTAGCATCTCAAGTCGACTCACAACCTCCTTCGTGGTGGTACCTGGGCAACGTTATTTGTGATATTTTTTTTTATTATGGCAGATAGTGTGCGACGAACCCTAATGGTTGCGCTAGCCACCCGCCTGCATGTCCTTTACCGGCTATGAAAACACGAGTAAGAAAAATTAACAAACGGCACCCCTCAAATGTTGACGACACCCACAAACGTAATAAGGACTATGATTTAAGACATCTTGCCTCGCGGTTCAATCCTGTTAGTAATCAAATAGCCGCAACCCGCATCAATGCGATACATTTCTACATCACGCAGATTTGTGTTCATGCCCCGATTCATTTTACTAGCGCCTAGAGGAAACATACGACCGCTGCCCTAGCCACGTCATTTAAATTGTTCTGGGATATTTTAATGCAAAACTAGGAAGGGAAGATCGGTAAATTCAGCCTGCATACCCACACGTCAGACAACGGGTTTATCCTGGTTAGGTTCGCAGCGGGATGAAACATGGTTGTGAGTGGTTCCAGATTCCACCACAAAGATATCCCCACAGCAACATGCCTGTCCCCCTATCAAAACACCAAAAATCATTTTGATCATGTCGTAATTGACGATCCGTGGTGGTAATATTGGCTTCGATCACTACTTGGTTGTAGCCAAGGTGCGCACCAGAATAAGCATAGTGAAAAACTCACGTAATCAAACACAAAGAAAGCTGGACATCGCGATGCTGCAAACTCCAGAGTTAGCCACTGCCTACTTCAACCAGCTACTTCTGACGACAAAATATTGAGCATTCTATGGCAACAGCCGCATCAACCGAGCTTGGATAGGAAAAAAGACGCTCAGATGAATTCTGATACGATAAAGAATGTCGCATAGCGTCTGAGGAACAGGATACTAATTATCAAGCAACGCTATTGCCAATTATAACCCGAGCTGATAGGAAACGACACATGGAGACAGTAAAACAGTCGAGACAGTCATTTAAGCGAAAACAAACTTCAGATGGAGGAACGGGAGAGCGAGGATATTGAGAGATAGAGGGATAGAGGTGAAGCCAGAAAATTGTATTAGAAAGTATAATAAAAAGGCTAATGGGCTCCCCTCCTGTAAAGAAAAGGATGGAAATCTTGTTACAGAAACGCAGAGTGTGCTGCATATATGGAGAGAACACTTCCAGCAACTGCTGGTTCTGAAAGGCGGCGCACGTGAATTTATCACGTCAATTGTCGACAACGGCTTAGATTGCCCACCACCAAGTCAAACCGAGGTAAAAACAATATCGCGGCGAAAAAATAATACAACAGCCGGTGCCGACAAACTTCCGGCAGGGCTCTTTAAGTGCGGTGGTAAGGGGCTGATAACGAGCATGCACCAGCTCTTACGCATGGTTTGGCTTAACGAGTGCATGCCGGATGATTGGAAACTATGATGAAAAAGTTCATCCAAGCGTGTGCTCCAACTACCGCACTGTCATCCTGTCATCGTCATCATGTGTGGCTTTAAGTCTGGTAAATCACCAACTCGCCAGATATTCACACTTTGGCAAATTCTTGAAAAGACCCAAGTGAAACAGATCTACACGTAACAAAAAATACCCTCAACATATATTGTTAACGGTAGTATCTATGTCGTATAAATCAAAAGCTGTACGCATTAGGGTGCAGCGGTTGCGATCTTACTGAGAAACTTGCAGTACTTAGTGTGACAAATTGAAGAAGAAGCACAGTAGATCAAATAGCATATAATAATTTTTTACGTGCGGCATATAATCAAAATATAGCCTAAACCGTGACAAATTCCCCTATACGATACTAACTAACTTCAAATCGATATTAAGTTATTATGGCATGTAACTTGACAAAACAAATGATGCAGAACTTCTTCTTTTTGGGGCTGCTTTTACGTGCAGTTCTCAGAATTGAGTCCAAAAATCATGTGTTGTACTGTGTAATTTATGGGCCAATAAAATCATTTGTCCGCATTCTTTGAAAATCAAGACCCGTAGATCATAACTTTCAATTGCAGACATTTCGCCGACATTTCGCCGACATTTAATTTCAGCAAGAAGGTGCTACGGCATACAATTACATTTACATATATCTTCCATTATCTTCTAACTCCCTTTCGTCATACTGTTCACCTTAACAGCCTACTCATGAGCCCTTTTATCTACAACGCAATAATTACACTTTAAAGACATATGAAGTAAACGCCAAAAAATGAGCATTTCAATTCATTAAACGTAGCTCAACTAAATTAATAGGGCTCGCGCCACAAGAGATCTCTGGCATCAAAATATGTAAATTATTCGCATACATTGACTCGTTTTAAGCCAAATGTTATTTCACCACCGCCCGATTATGTCAATACCCTCATCACACTTATAGGCTGAAAATACTTACACATAAGTGCACCATTTAAATATGATTAACTTTCAATCATCTAAACACGTAGCTGAGTCATCATGTAAATATACATTGATTAATTCCATATGCTTAAGAGTGTACGTGCTAATGTGGTCTATTCAAATTTATCTTAAACTAGTGGGCCCGGCAATGCTTCGCTATTGCATATTAACTTGTAATATATTTCACATTTAGGTCTACAAAGTACTTTGAAAACGGTACTTAAGCTATAATTTGTTGAGTTTATTAACTTATGTAACTTGTTTAAAGTAACTCCTTAACATTAAAGTTAATCAATTAAGTTTTTTTGTTGTAAATGATAATAAAAAGTGCATTAGCAAAGTCATATCTATAGTGCCGATATGCAGATTAAGTTTTTTCTGTATGTAGGGCGAAAAAACACTTCTTGCACAAATCGGAAACAGACATTCCTCTAAAGATCAAAATTATTTATTTTGATCCGTAGTAGCGGGAACCATCTGTATACAGACTATCTCTTTGGTCATAAAAAAACATTTTTGTTATGCCTTCTCCTATTGACCGCAAATGAAAATTCCATTTGAAGCTTCATGCCTTTAGCCATAAAAACTTCTTTTGTCATGTCTTCTTCTCACACGGATCAAGAATAATACGGAATACTATTTTTGTATTGCACTCGTATTACCATTTTTTGAAATAATTCGGTCACCAACGTTTAGCTTAACAAAGTGATGGTCTCACGCGCTATATGGCATGTTACATCGTCGTGTTGGAACCATTTCTCGTTCAAATAATCTGCAATGACTTGATAAATAAAAAAAATCAATTGATCGTCCACTGGCTCTAGTTCTTCTACCAGTTGGATTTTGTATGAATGTAGTCCAAGATCTTTCCTCAGCATTTGCAGAGACCGATTTGCCGAGAAAGACGTCGGTTCGATAAATTCGAGTCCCCTGTCACACTAACGTCTACAGCGTCGATGGCTTCTATTAGCTGCTCAGATGG
This sequence comes from Muscina levida, assembly GCA_964034835.1. Lineage (NCBI taxonomy): Eukaryota > Metazoa > Arthropoda > Insecta > Diptera > Muscidae > Muscina > Muscina levida. The sequence goes on from OZ035882.1 coordinate 71,505,574, forward strand.
ATCATTATATGCACCCTCAACTTCAAAAAGGGCTCCATAAGTTTGGCAGAACGTGAATTTTGAAAATAAATTTGGAAGATTTGTAAACGTTGTTCTTGTTTAGTTTTTACATGGTGATTTTGCAAAGTATACTAAAAGAAAGTCTATCACACTTCATCAGTGTGACAGCTAGATTTACACTTATACCTATCAGAAGTTATATATGTCAAGAAAAATACCCCATTGTTTGCTAATGTTACCTCTGATATACTATAAAAATTTAACCATTGTAGTATAACTACAATGAACTAAGAAACTATATGTCTAAAATCAATTCCTAGTTCGCGCTGAGAAACATGAAGATTTCAGGTAGAGATATTTTTTTAGCAATGAACAATTCGTCCCCTTAATAAAACAATAGTGTATAATTTTTTTGGTGTTTTGAGAAAATCGAGTTTAAAGTTTTCGTCAAATCGGATGTCTATGAAATTTTTGAAGAAAAAAATATACACTATTTTTTCCAATGACCTTTTGACGCACTTTGTGGAAGTAGATTTTAACGAAATTTTGACCAGGCATAGAATCAATGGTGGAGATTCTAAATATGCAATAAAAAAATAATGGTGTATGAGCACATACACTATTGTTATATTAAGGGGACGAATTATTCAGTTACTTCAGACCTATGGCCGGCTCTAATTTTTACCTACCATTCCGATGTTTGGAGACCAAGTTGAAAAGAATAGTATATATTTGATTTTTTTTATTGGGATCCCGCGCAATATTCTGAAAAATGATTTTTAAAAACTTAATTTCTGTACGCCAACTCTCAGAAGCCATATCTTTTTAACCTATACATAGATTTGCTACTGTAATACCTCATTTAGTTTGTTGGGAAGTCAGTTTTACGCAGATGGTCTCAAAAAATATATATCTGAATTTTTCGGTTTGTGCTCATTTAAAAACAAAAAAAATCTCTATCTGAGATCTTCATGCTTCCCAGCGCGAGCTAGGAATTGATTTTAGACGAAAAGTTGATTGGTGAAATTTTCTTAAAATTCATCGTAGATTCCGATTTTAGTTACGATTTTTGCGAATACAAAAATTGGCCCATCTTACTGTTCATATCTCTAGGCGAACAGCAATATACTGTGGAATTTTGACAGTTATAACTGTTTGTTTTAAAATGGGTGTGGAACAGCCCATTTCCACGCTTACTGTAATTCATACTGCAACAACAATATATGCAACAAATCTCATCTTCATACCTCTGATAGTTCATGAGATATAGCCCTTTTAATTTTCAAGTTGAATGGGCGGTGCCACGCGCCTCTATGCAATCACAACCAAATACAGCCACTGACTATCAAAAGGTCAACAGTACCACTATCTAAAATGGTCGATCTATTAGAAAAGCCGTTAGAGCGATTTTTGAAAAGAGGGCGTGGCACCGCCCACTTCATGAAATATATCCTTTTTAATTTTCAAGTTGTATGGGCGGTGCCACGCCCCTTTATCCAATTACAACCAAATGTACTCAGGAACTATCTACAGGTCTACAGTACATCATGGTAAAATTTTTGTGTCAATCGATCTTTTAGAAAAGCCGTTAGAGCGATTTTTGAAAAGGGGGCGTGGCACCGCCCACTTCCATCCTGGCTGTAATTTATACTGCTCCAACAACATATATACCAAATCTCATCTTCATACCTCTGATAGTTCATGAAATATAGCCTTTTTAATTTTCAAGTTGTATGGGCGGTGCCACGCCCCTTTATCCAATTACAACCAAATGTAGTCAGGAACTATCTACAGGTCAACAGTACCTCATGGTAAAATTTTTGTATCAATCGGTCTATTAGAAAAGCCGTCTGAGCGATATTTGAAAAAAGGGGCGTGGCGCCGCCCACTTTTTGAAAAAATAAAACCTTTTAAACCATCCGGAAGCTATAGCGAACAAATCAAAAAAAAATTTTGAAAATCGGTCCAGCCGTTTTTGAGTTTTAGCGAGACAACTGCACAGCAATTCATTTTTATATATAAGATGAAACCGTTAGGAATAACTTAATATCTGCTTTGTGTATAAGTGAACAAACATGTGTACTCCCCCTTCCGCAGATTGCTAATCAATAGCTGGCTCGTAATGGAATTTCATTACAATAATATGGGATGTATGTATGCGTAGACATTTAATTAAGTTCTAAATGTATTTATCGTAAATTCAATGAAATTTACATTGCGCTGGCATTACATGTTTTGCGGTTCGAAATGTCTTTACGAAATAATGTGCGAATGACTATTTCGGAGCGAGGGGAAACAGGATTTACTTTGGTGGTATTTTGAAATAAAACAAAAAGTCACTGCTTAAACTGTGAATAGAAGGAACGCTTGCTAATTGATGGTTATAGTTGTATAATCCGTTTATACAACTTTAGGAATGGTGAAATTCGCGTTCACATTACCGCAATGTTATAAGCATTTGGAAAGCCAATTACTAATTAATTGAGTGTTAAAGTGGATTTTTGCCAGAATATATAAGCAGTATAATTTACATGTTTTGAATTGAAACATAAATACGAATAAAGTTCAATAGTCGATCATATAAATACAACATTTAAGCTATCGTTCAAATCAAAATACTCGAAAACTATGACAATGACAAAAATAATTGATAAATGCGTCAATTCGATACCTTAATTATACCATCACCCTTAGGGATGAGGGTATATATCATTTGATACGACCCAAAAGTGTAACACATAGAAGGAGTCACTTTAGACCCTAGGTTTCTTTGAACCAAATTCGACTCATGACTTTTTAAGTCGTTTGAGCCATGTCTGTCTGTCTGTCTGTCTGTCTGGTGGCTGTCCGGCTGGTTCGCACGAGTTATTATTTTCTCAAAACTATTTACGGTATTGCAAATGGGCTACATGGCCCCGCCCCTTCTGGTACCTCCCATACAAATACATCACCCTACGGGATCGTCCCCAAATTCTGTATTTAGTAAAGCTATGACAGGATAAAGTTTTTGAAAAATTTTTGAAAGCCTAGCCACGCCCCTTCTGGTACCTCCCATACAAATCTACCTTTCCGCCCACTATAGAGATGGTGAAATAATATCAATAAATTAAACGTGATCGGAACCAAATTCTCTTTTTAGTAAAGCTATAACAGGATAAAGTTTTGGAGAAAAAATTGGAAGTCTATCCACGCCCCATCTGGTACCTCCCATACACATCTGATACCGCCCACTTTAGAAATCGATTAATATTATTAAGAGACCTAACGCGATCGTGCCCAAATTCTGTATTTGGTAAAGTTTAAGCAGGATAAAGTTTTGGAGAAAAAAATCTGGAAGTCTAGACACGCCCCTTCTGGTACCTCCCATACAAATGTACCACTCCGCCCACTTTAGAAATAAGGTAATTATATCAATACACTCGACACGATCGTGCCCAAATTCTGTTTTTTGTTATGTTATAACAGGACAAAGTTTTGGAGAAAAAATTGGAAGTCTAGCGACGCCCCTTATAGTACCTCCCATACAAATGTACCTTTCCGCCCACTTTAGGGATGTAGTAATAATATTAGTATACCCAACGCAATCGTGCTCAAATTCTGTAATTAGTAAAGCTGTAACAGGATAAAGTTATGGAGAATAAATCTGGAAGCCTAACCACACCCCTTCTCGTACTTCCCATACAAATGTACCATTCCGCCCACTTTCAAAATCGAGTAATAATATCAATATAATAGAAAATTATTTATTTTACTGAGGGTAAGGGTAAATGTAAGTCGGGTTGCCCGACTGAAACATTCTAACTGGTTTTAATTACAAATCGGTTAATTTCAATAACACAAGACTTAAACAATATCTTATATTGGGTGATGGTATTTATCAGTCAGTTTAACTGACTGAAATTTCTGTACTGGTTACCATGTTCAATCAGTCTGTTTCCGTTTTTCGATGTGTCAGTATGCAGACTAAATTTTCCGACTGTTGGGCTAAAGACATTCTCCCGGCCTATTTTGGCATTAAAATCTCCCAGCACGAGTGTAACATCATGGCCCGGGCTACGGTCATATGTTTCTTCAAGTTGGGTGTAGGATTCGTCTTTGACCTCGTCACTTTTCTCCTCCGTCAGAGCTAAGCACATATCAACGTGATGTAGAAAAATTTGGCCTTAAGTCTTATGGTGGCGATTCGTTCACTGACAGGAGTAAACCTAGAGACCAGGTGTCGTAGTCTCTTGCCGACCACAAATCCACAACCAAACTCATGCTTTTCCGCGTGGCAGCTGTAGTACACGTCACACATCCTCATCCGCGAATTTCCGAATTTCCTGTATAGCAGTAATGTTAGCCTTATACTCTTCGAGGACATCCGCCAGCTGAATAGAGGCACCTGGTCGGTATAGAGTTCCAACATTCCAATTGCATATTCTCAAATCATGGTCCTTAAAACGTTTGCGGTGGTCGTCAACATTTTGGGGGTTTATTTTTCTCTTATTTCTCAGCTACATAACTACTTCCGGTCTTAGACCAAGTATTCCCCGGGCAATGACTTCAAAGCATCCGCTTAGAAGTTGGCTAAAGTTAGAGGGCTTTACAACCATATATCCTGAATGGTCAAAGAGACGTTTTAAGAAAGTAGGCTTGAACCGCTGAAGCATGGTTGCTTCGTGGGATTAGACATGCAGATAGCAGCCGTATTACCAATCTAGGAGACGAGGGATAGCAACCTACATCTTCCGAAAACTAAATTGCGAAAATCCATAGCGTCTGTTCCATATTGGGCGGCTTCCTGGTCAGCGTCTGCCTCAGAATGAGCGGCTGAAATTTTTCCTGACAGTAGGAATAAAATGCAGAACCTGGTGGGCTGGGCTTGCCACCGGCCACCAGTATAATGGCAGTGAATAAAATGAGAAATACCTTTACATTGCTTCCTAATATATTTGCTACACAAGTGTTTCGTCAAAGCAAACATTTCTATGAAGAATTTGTTAAAAAAATTTACATGACTGACTTTTCAAAAACTTCTTGGACATTTCATTAAACTTGTCACAGGCTCTAAACAAGAATCACAGTTTCACTACATCATAAGTGCTACTGATAAGTACTAATTTTAGACTAGCATGCCTCGTATAATACATGATACTTATTGGCTTTCCATCGGAATTAGAACAACTTCTGGCAACAAAGATGTGCCAGTTTGGATCTCTGAGTAGCTATATGGTATACAGAGCAGGAAACATTTAACAATGTCTTAAACGTATACTCTTAATTCATTATTCGTTCAAAGAAATGAAATTGGATGTTCTGCAGCCTCTTAACGTAAAGTTAAAATGTACACGTGGCGAATTTGGCGGGGTGGCATTCGTATATTCATTTTCAATAAAACCGCAATTTGAATGGTTAGCAACAACAAAAAAAAACACTTGAACACAATTTGCTTAAATTGCGGTTGAAATGAGCAACTGCTAATTGATGGCAATATTTCTATGTTTCTCCAACAAAGCTGCTTATGGCATGGTGTGGCAAGTAGTCAGTGGCAGCGTTGGTATTTAAATATCTGAAATGTTTTAATTATCTTAAAAGCTAATTACTGATTAATTAAGTGCTTAAGCGGTTCTAAGAGGGAAATATGAGTAAAGCAGTTTACATGATCCGAATACAATAAATGTTCATCAGATTAAAATAAACACGATGTCGTTGGGATTGCTACGTGGAATATGCATCTCACTCGGGTAACTTTGTTTTGTGGTATTTTTTTCAAGGGTAACGAAAAAGAAAACTACTAGAGGAACACCACAGGGGGGGGGGGGTGTCTTATCATATTTTCTTTGCGTTCTTATGCTCAACGGAGTACTTAAATCGTTTAATGAGGATGCTGAAACTTGCGGCATATGCGGACGATGTGGTCATCATGATTGGTGGGAAAATTCTAACAACCATGTGTGACCTTATCTAAACTGCCCTTGGAAAGCTCTTACAATGTGGCAAGACCTGTGGTCTGGGGTGAATCCACAGAAACCGGAATTGGTTCTCTTCACTTGTAGATATAACGTAAAGGACTTGAGGTCACCTACACTGGATGGGGTGGAAGTGAATCTCTCAATAGAGGCCAAGTAACTAGGTGTTGTCCTTGATCAGTAACTAAATTTGTCGCAGAATATCGAGGAAGGAAAAAATAATGTGGGTATCAATGCTCTTCATGCGTGCCGGAATTCTTTAGGTAAACATTGAGAATTCAGCTCGAAGGTGACAATGTGGCTGTATTCTACGGTAGTCCAGTCAATTATTACCTAAAAGTAATTTGTTAAAAATGATCGGCTAGGTCCAAAGGCAGGCTGCAATGGGTATTACTGTCAAGTGATTTTTTGAAGCAATATTTAGATTTCCGTAAAAAAGCGTTGAATTTTCAAAAAGACCGAAATGAAATGTTGGCGGGACTCCTTATGGTGACTCCATTTCTGATTTTGCTGACAACTCAAAAATGAAACATGGCACAGGAGCTGGTGTCTACAGCGAAGACCCGCAGCTAAGCCACTTTCAGGCTACATAATGAATACTGGCCATTCAGAAAGCCGTGGGGGCTATTATGGGATGTGGAATTGATACTGACAAACGGATGGTCGTATAGATAGCCAGGCTGCAATAAAAGCGATTAATTCTACATTGTGTAAATCAAGGAGAAGTGGATGGACTACGCTAAAGCATCTGGACCGAACCGCCCGTGACATAGTGGTTAGAACACGCGACTACCATGCGGAAGATCCGTGATTCGATTCCCAGCTGCAGTCACCTACAATTTTCTTTTATTTCTGGCCCCTTGATGCTGTAGACAGCAACTTCGCAGTATACTGTCGAGTCAATAGGCATGCCTAATAAAAACTTCTCAAACAGTGACGTTCGCATTCGTCGATAAACAATTAGGTGCCGTTTGTTGTGAATCTAAATAGAAACACCGCGAGAAGTTATCCCATCCCATTCATGGGGTTTAAAGGGAAATTTAGTTAAGTTTTAATGCACCGATTTAGCCTGTAGAAGGTTAAGATGCTTAGCTGAAAGTTATATAGAAGACTCAGAGTATCTCTTCTCAGTCCATGGCAAACTAGGCCAAAATAACGATTGGGGTTCACACGATCTTCTCTTCTTTCTCTATCCCTCACCTCTTCCCATCTTTCTCCACTACTATCCGTTCTATTTTTTCTAACGGACATTCACAATAGATCAGCAGAGCTTGATGTGTTTTGTGATCTGCTTCCATGAAAGGCATTCATCCAGTGTGATGGAAGTGCGTTTGATACGTGGTGCTTACATAGGCTTGGACCATTATCTGGTTGCGCACAAGATTGAGTAGAGCGGAAAATGCAAGTATCCAATCTCAAAGAAAGCTTAATGTCGAAAAGTTTCAAACCTCAGAGATATCCACTGCCTATTCCAATCAGCGCTTCCTGTCCCAATTACTACGACTCAACGCCTGACGGTACCGATTCACAGCAATAGCTGTAATCATAAACCATAATATCTTTAATAAATGTCACTTGCTTCTCACGTATGCCTTTGATACAGATATTACCGATCGAGGACTGCGGGTTGTTACTGCGGCCTTTTCAAGCATTGAGAAGCAGTCGGCAGAAGTGAGTGTTGATAAGTAAAGTCAACGAAAAAATAGTCTACTCGTTTGGGACGCTGCGTAAACTTTGACAATTATAACTTTGAAGATTTTGTTTACCTTGGCTCCGCCGTAAAGAAATATTGTATTGTCGGCCTGGAAATCAAGAGACAAAAATTGCTTAGCATGCGATAGGCAAGCGATTTATTGACAATGCCCTTTTGACGAACAGTGATCCAACTTTAGCAGACACTGATCCTACCTATCTTGTTCTACAGCGCAGAATCCCGGGTAATGACACAGGCCAATCAATATATTTTAGGAGTCTTCGTGAGAAAACTACATCGCAAATTATTTTGACCCATTACCGTTGTCGAATCGAAGTAGTCAAGCTCGTTCAAATAGACATACGATGGCATGGATGAAAATGCTCCGGCTCGAAAAGTTCTTATTGTAAAAGAGAAACATTCAAACCTAATCTAAAACTGGAAAGAATATATTTTAAATTACGTTAAATGTCATATATTGTTATTCCTTTAGATAATTCCTTTCACATCATATTATACTGCTGATACCCCCACACCCACAAATAAGAAACTGACCTTTTAGCGATACAAACGCAAAAGGAATGTTAGTGTATAAGAATAATACTTGTTGATATTTGAACTCCTCAATGAAAACTCATCTAAGAGTATCATTTAATATTATTGCATAACCCCATATGTGTGTAGTACTCTTACATTGTATAGACTGAGGGAGACAACAAACTTGTTGCATGCCTGTGATACGTACAGCGCAGAATCCTAATGTGAGTCAAATGCTGGGAGAGGTTTTTGTTGTTGTTGCCATTAATAGGTTGTACTCACTCGCTAAGACTTAATATTCAAGGCTGCCTAAGACAACCACGTGCACAGCCTGATTAACTCATACTGCTGTATTTATTTTTATTGCTCTAGTGGTTTGCTGTTATAACATCCTGTTTTGCTACAAAAGGATATTAAATGCCGGGGATCTTAAATTCCATGAAATAATTTAATTTTGTGTTTATGTTATGACTATTATATTATATATACACATTAATTAACATATTTGTTTATATATAAACGGTCATTAACAGATGGTGCTTGTGGTGCTTTAATGTTGGTATCAGTATATTATTTTATGATTCATAACAATCCCATAAAGAATAACGTTAATGGGGTTAAGGTTATTCACCTTTTAAGTTTCTTTTTTATATTCGTGTAGTCATTTAAGCTCCACAAAGGATATTTATAGGTAATAATAAGGAAGAGGATTTTGTAAAAGGGGAAAGTTTGCAGCAGTTTCGCAGCATTTGGGATATGTGGCATATATGTAAATTACGCTGTCTAGACCACAAAATCGATGCAATAACTATTATAATGTGGTATATAGGACATTAGTAAGTCAATGACAGATGCTGTTTAAATACAAGAATAGTGAAATGGTGTACGAAAATAAAGGAAATGAAATTAAAATGTTGATGGTATGAAAAATTTAATTTAGATAATATTATAATAGATCATATATAAAAGATACTAAGGAGCTGGACAGCTGTTGACTCCATGTATTCAATTTCCAAAATAGATGCTTCTCAACTGTCGAAAATTGATTTCGCAGTTAAAAGTTGTCAAAGAGAACAGCAATTGACAAATCGTGAACAACGATATGCATTTTGTTTTGATAGGACACGAAATAACAAACTTAGCAAAAACCAGTAAGAAAATTTCAGTCGGACAAATAGACTTGCATATACCCTCACCCTCAGTAAAATAAAAAAATTTCTATTATATTGATATTATAACTCGATTTCTAAAGTGGGCGGAGTGGTACATTTGTATGGGAGGTACAAGATGGGGCGTGTCTTCACTTCAAGATTTTTTCTCCAAAACTTTATCCTGTTATAGCTTTACTAAATACAGACTTTGGGCATGATCGCGAGGGGTGTATTGATAATATTACTCCATATCTAAAGTGGACGGAAAGGTACATTTGTACGGGAGGTACCATAAGGGGAGTGTATGGACTTTTAATATTTTTTCCAAAACTTTATTCTGTTATAACTTAACAAAATACATAATTTGGGCACGATCGTGTCGAGTGTATTGGTATTATAACTCCATCTCTAAAGTGGGCGGAGAGGTACATTTGTATGGGATGTACCAGAAGGGGCGTGGCTAGACTTTAAATTTTTTTTCCAAAACTTTATTCTGTTATAGCTTTACTAAATATAGAATTTGGGAACGATCGAGTTTGATATATTGATATTATTAATCGATTTCTAAAGTGGGCGGTCCCAGATGTGTATGGGAGGTACCAGATGGGGCGTAGCTAGACTTCCAGTTTTTTTTCTCAAAAACTGTATCCTGCTATAGCTTTACAAAAATAAAGAAATTGGGTACGGTCGCCTTGGATTTATTGATATTACTACTCCATCTCTAGTGTGGGCGGAAAAGTACATTTGTATGGGAAGTACCAGATAGGACGTGGGTAGACTTCCAATTTTTCTCTCAAAAACTGTGGCTAGACCTTTATTCTGTTTTAACATAACGAAATACATAATTTGGCCACGATCGTGTCGAGTGTATTAATATTATAACTCCATGTCTAAAGTGGGCGGAGTGGTAAATTTTTATGGGAGGTACCTGAAGGGGCGTGGCTAGACTTTCAATTTTTTTCCAAAACTTTATCCTGTTATGGCTTTACTAAATATAGAATTTGGAACCACTGTGCGTCGTGATGCTTCAATCAGGTTATGTATATCACCATGTTATTTGATGTGCGAAGTCTATTATCCACATTCCCTTATTTGCTGACCGTTGGACCAAAGATTCCTTTTCTCCATATATTAACATTGAAATCACATAGAATGATTTTAATGACGTGGGAGAGTTATATGTTTTATGTATCTTCTAAATGTATCTTTTTTCTAACGTACAATTAGCATAAATTAATCTTATATTATAGCCTTGACTGCTCGAATTTGTGACTGGGCTCATGGCATTAGATAATAGATTTGTACTCCTTTACGTGTTCTGGAATTATCCTGTCCTGTTCATCGCATTTCCTGAACGGCAGTTATTTAATTTGCAACTCATGCTCGTTTTTCCTTATGCTGGGTTGGTCAACAAGAGGGGTTATAAGTTTCTTTTTTTTGCGGTTTTTTATTGTGATAAGATAATGGAGGCAGGTTATTAGACCAACGCTCCTTTCCATTTTTATAGTTAATGGCAAACTCGCAGAGGCACAGTTAGTTCACCATCGTAAACCTGTCTGTTACTGATGGATATATCCAGGTGGTACGTGAGCTAAGCTCGGACGTCATGTGCGTACATTTGAGCTGAAGAGGGACCAAGATTGGAGATGGGTTTTGACAAAGCAAAACCAATCAGCCCGTTACTTGGTATCATCATTCCCCACCACCCATCCTAGGGTGTTCCTTATATGTAATTTTTTCGAATTTTGCTCAATAGTAGCTATTATTAGCTATGCTAAACATCGAGATCTAGTTAACGTTTGTTACTGACAAAATTTAGAATATATTGTGCGAAATTTCGCATCGATAGTTAAACATTCTGCAAGAGGTTGTTGACGAGCCAAAGCTCATACCATAGAATTTCGGGATCGCTTGAAGTTATAGGTTGCCCGGATCATTGTTAAACTTGTTTCCTCGAACTTCTGCACCTATTTTCTAATCAATGGAATACTGGAGGTTCATTTCTACGTCGTTTGTTGTAATCGTGCACAATTTTCTTCGTGCTATAATCGAAGAACCGTTGTTTTGGTAGTACTTTCGTACGCACATGGCGCAATTCAAACGTGAATGGACTGTATTACCAAATAAATATTTGTCACATCTTTGCGTTTTTTTCGTTCTATCCATTTTATCTCCTGAATGGCGATGACATCAATTATGTGTTTGTCGAGAACATCCGCCGAACATTCCAACTGCATATCCTCAAATCATGGTCTCTTATCACGTTTGAGAAGCTTCAAAATTAGGTTTAGGTTGCATTCTCTACTTTTCCTTTTGGTTTTTATAGCCAGTATAAGACCTGAAAGCGGGTGGCTGGACCAACCTTCAGTGCTCGTCGCTCACTATCAGCCACTGCCCGTGACAAAAAAATTTCACGGAAAAACGTTGCCCAAGTGTCACCATGTGAAGGTTGTGTGTCGACTTGAGATGCAGGTTCCAAGTTGTATCCCCAACGGCACCCAAACGTCACAGATACCACCAATATCGCAAATGTTACAAAGACCGAATTTATCACAAAAAAAAAAAAATAATCACAAATATCACAATTTGTACAACTTTTAAAAAATTCACAAAATATCATAAATATTATAAATGTGGCAGATATTAAAACTTTCACAAATATCGCAATTATCGCAAATACGGTGCCTACTTGTTTGTAGACGAGTGCGAACGTCAACTGTTTATTAAGCTTTTATTGCAAAGTTACGGTCGACAACAAAGAGAAAGTCGCCGATGAATGAAATGTAGATGACTGAGACAGGAATCGTATCCTGGATCACCGGCAGGATAATCGCGTACTCTAACCATCATGCGAGGGCCGTCCTCAAGAAATAACAAACTTATCACGAAAATCAACAATTTCATACACATGTCACAAAGTATTTTATTTATTTCACATATTCGAACTCCAAATTTTTTATATTTAAATTTTTTTCCTATTTGTTTTTTATTTTTTCATATTCTAAATTTATTCATATTTCCATATTTTGAATTTTATCACATTTCTGTATTTTAAATTTTTTCAAAAGTTCATATTTTTATTAATATTTTCATGGTTAAAATATTTTTTCTATTTTCAAATGTAAATTTTTTATATTTAATTTTTTTGTCTTATTTTCATATAAATTTTTCCATATTTTCATGTATTCAAATTTAATATTTTTTCATATTTGAACATTTTTCATATTGAAATTTGTTAAATTTTCTCGTTTTTCATATTTTTAATTTTTAAATATATTCAGATTTTACGTTTTTTTAATATTATCATATTTTCGTATTTTAAATTTTTACATACTTTCACATTATTAATTTTCTCATAGTTTAAATTTTATATAAAATCAAAATTTAACTCTTTTTATATTTTGAATTTATGTTTTTTTTTTGTATTTGAAATTTTTTCTTTTATAATTTGTTCATGTTTATCAATATTTTTATATTGTCATGTATTCAAAATTTATTATTTGTTATATTTTCGTACTTTACACTTTTACTTATTATCAGATTATCATATGTTAATGATTTCATAAATCACAAATATTATTCATATTTTAAATTTTTTGCATATTTTCAATCTTTTCATTCTGATATTTTTAATTTTTTCATATTTTCGAGTTTTTTCCTATTTGATTTTTTTTTCATATATTCCAAGCTTTAGTGTTTTCATATTTTTATATTTTAAATTTGTTTTTATTATCATGTTTTAATTTTTTTCGGCTCTATGAAATAAGGCCCCAAAACAAAAATGAAATAAAGACCCAAAAATTTGTTCAGAAAACAACAACAGTGAAATTTGGGGTGTTATTTCATTTTTTTGGGACTTTATTTCATTTTTGTTTTTGGGCCTTATTTCGGTATGAAATAAATCCCCAAATTTCGAAAATGAAATAATGCCCTAATCTCGCAACTCTTATTCTTTGACATTATTAAAAGACGAATGCGGTGGGGGGCACGCCCCCCGTATTCAACTTGGCATCTTTCACTCTCTGGCATTATTAATAGACGAATGCGGTGGGGGGCACGCCCGAAGTCAGCCTTGCAACACTTACTCTATGACATTATTAAAAGACGAATGCGGTGGGGGGCGTGCCGCATACGTCGAAGTCAGCCTTGCAACTCTTACTCTATGACATTAGTCAGTCTCGCAACTCTCTCTCTCTCTCTGTCATTTTCCAAAGTCAATAAACAAAGTGATGGGGGGGGGGGGGGGCGTCCCCTACGGCACGTACCTAGCTTTTTTATTACTTGAAAGGCTTGCCCCAAAAATGGGGCATTATTTCATTTATGAATTGGGGTGTTTTTGCATTTAGTTGGGGTCTTATTTCATTCATGATATTGGGGCTTTGTTTCATAACGAAATAAAACCCCATTTTTGGGGCTTTATTTCATTTTTGTTTTAGGGCCTTATTTCTTTGGGCCTTATTTCATAGAGCCATTTTTTTCATATTGCAATATTTGAAATTTTTTCGGTCTTTCAATTTTTTTTCATATTCATATTTTCAATTTCTATATATTATCATATTTTCAATTTTTACATATTTTCATATTTTCAATTTTCTCATATATTCAATATTTTCCTACATTTAAATTAAAAATGTTTTCATATTTTCAATTGGTTTTTATTTTTAATTTTTTCCCTTTATGTAATTTTTTTTTTTGAGATTTTCCATATTGTATTATTATTTCAGTTAATTTTATCACTATTTAACGTTTTATCATATATGAAAATCTTAAATTTTTCTTATTTTTGTGTTATTGATTTTTGTTATGGTTTTTAATATTTTTCTTATTTTCCGTATTTTAAAATTTTCACTTCATTATATTTTCATATTTTAATTATTTTACATTTTTGTATATTTTTATATATATTTTGATATTTAAAACTATTTCAGATTTCGTATTATAAATTTTTTCATACATTAAATTTTTTCAAATTTTTATATTTTAAAATTTTCCATATTTTCGTATTTTTTCATATATTTATTATCATTTTTTTTCAATATTATTTTTCAATTATACATATGTTTTATCACATTTTCGTATTTTAATTTTTTTCTTATTTCAAATTGTTTTTATATTTTTCATTTTTTCGTATTTTTTTTTAATATGTTGTATCTTATTTTACATTCATATTTTAACATTTTTATAAATCACATGTATTTTTTAAATTTTTGCATTTCTTATTTTTTTATATTTTTATTCACATATGTCACAGAAAATAACGCAATTACCTAAAATATTTAAAAAAAACCGAATACCGAATATATCTAAAATATCGCAAATACCGAAAATCTTGCTCACAAGATTGAACCGAAGGATAAGAAAACTCTTGATAATTAAAAATCCACGTCCGAATTTGTGATTTTTCGCATGTCAACCGTAAAAGCTGCGTAAAGCCAAATATCACAGATATCACAAATGTCGTAAATACCGAAGAAATCACAACACTATGCGACAGTCAAAATCGGGATGGGATGAAACCAACGGGAGATGTTATATCAGTCAAAAACAAGTTATACGTGACCCGGCGTTTCGCTGGGTCACGTCTAGGAATCGAGATATATCGATTTGAAGTTAGTAACTATCATATAGAGGGATTAACTCATGTTTTAGGCTCATTTGTTATATTGTTATATGGTAGCGTATAAATATCATAAGTAATATTCCATTTAAATCATACGCCACGGAGTACAACAGTTTTATTGTAACTGTTACAAAATAAACCCAGTTCAAAATCATTTGATGAATGGAAAAAGGAAACTGTTGCTTAAATAGAAAAACGTTATATGAACAGATTAAAGGAATTGTAATTTTTAATTTTTTTAAATTTGTTTGAGCAAAATCGGACTGGTTGTTCTCGAGTTTTATAAAAAAAGACCACCAAAGGTGACAATTTCCCCAATATGATAGTTACTAACTTCAAATCGGTATATCTCGATTCCTAGACGTGACCCAGCGAAACGCCGGGACACGTATAACTTTTTTTTACTGATATAAATTTCCCCGGTAGTTTGAACCCTTCCCGATCACTGACCCCTACCATTTGTCTCACAGTGTAATTAGCAAATAATCACTAATGCTATTAATCACATACTTCGTCTCGCTGCAATGAGAGTTTTTAATTTTTTCTCTTTTATGGCACACAAATACTCGTCTTGGCTGCTTGTTGACGAAACCTATGGAAAGGTTTCCAAAGTTAATTAAAACGAACTACAAACCATATACATCTTGTCATATCGGCCGCACTGTGGGTAGGCAGGAGGAAAGTACAGCATAAAACAGAAATTTAATATTACTGTTTGCTGCACTCTGAGGCTGAAATGAAACTCTAAAAGATTAATATATGAAGAATAATATATTAAATACAACTTACCGCAAAGTATCACAGATATTACTAATACCGCGAATATCTTATATGTAAGTATCCAAAATATTATAAATGTCAAATATGTTAGGGTATCGTATCGTAGAAATGTGAAAATGTAAATACAGTGAAACTTCGATATTACGAACTTCGTTATAACGAAGAACTCAATATAACGAATTTTTAGCTGAGACCCTTGAAAAAACCTTTTTATTGCAAAGTTTTTCATACAAAAATGCTCTATAGCTATAACGAAAAAATTCTGATCTATAAAGCCTCTATATAGCGAAGTATTTTTTCAAAAGCCTCTATACAACGAAATGATAATTGAGTAATACATACATATAACATTTTAAGTGTGTAAGTCATTATCAAAAGCCTCTACATAACGAAGTCTTGAACTGTAGCCTCCATACAACGAAGTCAGAATAAAGTATAAAGCAAAATTAAATTTTAAGCAAAACGGGGAATTCCCTTTTAAAACCAACGAAAGGTAAATGTCTTTGCAGGTTAATATGTAAAGCGCCACAAATTACATAGTCAGTTCTGTTTTGGTTCTTTGTCAAAATTAGTGTATTAAAGCGTAAATCAATTTCTATACGAGAAAAAACAAACAAAAATTACACAATATTTTACTAAAATGTAATAAAATAAAAAAATAATAAAAACTTAATTTTTTATTTACCTCTTAAATAGTTAATTTTTATTATTATACTAGTATTTTCGTGTAAAATAGAATTCGGACAAAAAAAAACTATAGTTATAACGAATTTCTTTCGTATTTCTTTAAATTTCGTTATACCAAGGTTTCACAATGCATATGTATAACGAATCAATAGCTATAACGAAGTATTTTTCGGTCCCCTCTAGATTCGTTATATCGAAGTTTCACTGTATTACAAATAAATTTTACACAAACCGAAAATATCAAAATATTTTGCAACACTATTACAAACTATCACGTTCATACAAAGATCCAAAAGCCACAAAATACTATAGGTGTTAACAAACACAAATGTCACAAAATATTTAAAAAGTATCACAATTTTCACACTTAATAAGAATATCACAAATGACTAAATAGGCAAAATATCACGAACTTTCACTAAGCACATAAATATGTCACAAATATCGAAAATATTGTCACAAATACCAAAAATATTACAAATATCAAAAATATTTGAAACAGTTCACTAATAGCATGATGATCTCATACACTAGAGAGCAGAAAATTATACGCTCCACTGTATTTCGATGCAGATGTACTTAAGGGGTCATAATCCAAAAACCAATTATGAGGAATGAAAGAGAATTAAAAACTACACTTTTACGTCTAAAAACAACAACTACTTATTTAGTTAAGTATATGTCTTTTGCATATCTTTACATTTTAGAGTGGATTTTCTAAAAAAATCTGAACTTTAGAGCTGTCGCATTACCCCGGAGAGTATGAACTCCGATGAGACATACTGAAAATTAATTTATTGCGAAAGATTACGTCTACTTACTCCAATATGGAAACAAAACGTTGGTTTCGGTCAGAAAACGTTGAAGTCTTAGAGGGGCCAGCGTGTATCCATTACATGAACCTTATTGAAAATGTGGGGGCATACTTGTTTATAGAATGGCAGTACAATAGCGTTGCAGGGTTAAACTCTGCAGTAATAGCGGCTTGGCACTCCTTAGAAAGTTCAACCCCAAAAATCCTGATAAATAGTAAAATAAGAGGGGTCATATGCATTATTACAAAGTGTTTTTTATTATAAATTTGCTTTTTGTTTTAATAAAAAAGTTTTATTTCGTAATTAAAAACCACTGCGTTTAATTTCATGATCACCCCAAAATGCAAAAAAAACATTAACTTAACTAAATAAATAGTTGTTGTTTTAAGATGTAAAAGTGTAGTTTTCAATTCTCTTTCATTCCTCATATTTGGTGTTTGGATTATGATCCCTTAAGTACATCTGTATCGAAATACAGTGGATCGCATAATTTTCTGCTCTCCAGTGTATATAAAAAGTTTTTCAAATTATCACAAGTACCGATAATATCACAATTTCCACGAACACAAATAACATCAAACATATCACAATTAATACAAGTATATGTAGTTAATACACATAATACACAAAATGTATCACAAATGTCACAGCTACCGAAAATAACGCAAATGCCACCATAGTAACAAAAAATGTGTCAGATATCAAAAATTAATTATGATCGTATTCTATCTGGACCGATAGATATGTAATACTACGGTTGTCCTAACTCGATATGTCACAGTTCGGGATAGTACCATAACTATTTGACTTTTTCAAATTATGGTGTTTTCTGAGCAGTCAGGAGGAAAGAGCAGCAGACGGCAACATTAAACTTATTATTAATATCTGCTGCTCTTTAGGGCTGAAATCAAAATCTGAAAGTAAAATTTAATAAGCGTGCTGTGAGGGAAAAAACTTACCGCACAATATGACAAATATTCTATAAGTAAATTCATAGCTCGCAAATAGCAAACTTATCGAACATTTTGCTCACACCGAAAATATTAAAAGTGTACTTTTAAAAATAATAAAAATATTTCACATATCACAAATATTAAAAACTTCAAATAAATATCGCGCACGTCACGGAATATAACAAATGTCAAAAATATCACAAATAACTAAAATACCGTAAATGTTAAAAATATTCTAAATATCATCACAATTATTACCAATGCCAAAAATATTATGCATCACAAATATTCTTTTGTCACAAAAACTTCAGATATATAATAATTTTGAACATGCCACTTATATCACAAGTAATATACAACATATACCAAATAATCACAAATACTGAAACTATCACAAAAGTATCCAAGAGATATCGCAGATATTTATCAATATCAAATGTGATATAAATCACAAATATCCTGTGGCGAAATATTAAAAACGTCACATACACAAATTTTCGAATTACTATATCTATATATCACTGTACGACACGATTTTTTACCCATGATCAAACTGACCAGATTTTGAAAATATAGCTCAAAAAAATATATACGTATCTCCCATTTTTTCTAGATCAGGTCATTTAAGTTTTTTACGAGCAATTAAATTTTTGGAGCGAAGCTCCTATACAAGTACTCGAAAGTGAATTTTTAATGTTCGCGGAACTCTGCGAGTTGTTAACAGATTTTGATGATTTTTTTGTGTTTTTCTAATGGCCGGGTTCTGACGAAGCAAAATTTTAAATTTTGCCACATTTTTTTGAGCTATATTTTCAGAAACTGGACAGTTTGATCATGGGTGAGGTCAAAAGTTTAAATTTGTCTTACAGTGTATTATATACTATATCTGTATATTTTTATTTCAAATTCAACAGATGAAATCCACTCTGTGGTGATATTTAAGACATCGCGATCTGTATTGCAGTAGCTTACAATTTGTTCTGATACGCTTTAGCAGATTGTTAATATCACAAATGACACTTTTTACCTGGGTCTATAAGGTGCTAAAAATGTAAGTGTGCGAAACTGCTATAAAGTACTGCGGGTACGCCAAATTCGCAGCTGTCATTATGATTATAGGTACTAGAAAGATAATTTAAATTGGCTTGAGTATTTTGGACATTTAGGTTGTTGCCGGATTAGAACAGTTTATTGCCCGTATAGACAGGTAGAACAGCATTTACCGAAAGAAATTGTCATTGGGTTTTTCTGAATGTTAAGTGCCAGTGGCAAGATATTAAAGCAAATGATTTGGCAGAAATATGATTAGCAGACCTCAGTTATAATGCAAATTTTATGTTAGGGTCTCGATTACGAGCGGCATTCACTTAGATTCCCTACTAAACTGTATTACTACATGATACTACCTGAGCTGGCGTAAGTTTCAAGATCGTTGTCTTGAACTTAAATATCAAAATTTACCCAAAATTAGCACTATGTTCACTAATATTACAAATATCAAAAATATGTGTAATGTCACTAAATATACAAACAAAAAACACATGCAAATATAAAATATAGTTAATATTTCACTTATAGCAACATCATCAACAGTATTAAGAATTTCACAAATGTCAAATATATATAAAAACATTACAAATGTCAGATACAGCACAACTATTACAAATACCTCAAATAACACAATTAGCTAAAAATTCTCACGTATCGTATCACAACCGCAACAACATATTTTAAATTTCAAAAAATTTTAGGACTAACACAAATGGCGCAGATATCGTAAATATCAAAAATATAGCAATTACCGCAAACATTTGAAAAACCGAAAATAGTAAAATTATCAAATATCGCAAATGTCACAAATCACTAAACTTTCAAAAAAAAAACACCACAAATTTAAACACTTTACTTAACATATATCAGACAAAAAATCTAAGAAAATATCACAAATACCTACAGATAAAGATCATGGAGCATCACAAGTATCAAAACAGCTTTTATCAGGGTTCGTCGCTCACTATCAGCCGCTATCCATGACAAAATATTTGTCACAGAATAACGTTGCCCAGGTGCCACCCACGTGGAGGTTGTGAGTCGGCTTGAGATGCAAGTGCCACATTGCATCCCCAACGGCACCCACACGTCACACATATCACAAATATCGCAAAGGCCGGATTTTTCAAGAATATTAAATAATCACAATATTAAAAACACATAAAACAATATCTTAATATGTCGCAAATGTCAAAAATATAAACATGCAGCGCGTTTCAAATATAAACTGACTTTTGGCCCAGCCTGTATCACAAATATTACAAATATCCGCACATATCCAGTGGGACAAAATATCACAAAACACCACGCAATATCACAAAAATTCAAAATGTAACAAATATTCTAAATGTCACAATAACGAAAAGTATTAACATTTTTAGAAATGTTAAACATATCGCAAATTTCAAAAGTACCGAAAATCTTGCTCACCGGTTTGAACAAGATGTCTTAATATCTAGCTTAGTCAACTGTAATATATGTCGAAGTATTATCCAGTTTATATCACGAATTGAGGTGATATTCAAGTTTATCCAGGACATCTACTCTATAAGGAATCCTGACATTCCAAATGCATTACCTTTTTCATAGGCGAATGGCTGGTCCAGCTCTCAGGGATAGGGTTACTCTCCAGACTTTCCAGGTACATATCCTAATAACATTTGGGGCGTCAGTATGTGGTAGATTCCAGTCGTTGCCTTTTTTAGCCAGTATAAGACAAAACAAAACTGGTGGCACGTTGACACCACGTGGAGGTTTTGAGCCAGCTTGAGAGTCAGCAAGTTCGACGTTGCATCTCCAACTGCACACAAATACCACAGTTATCACAAATACCGAAAATATCATAACTATTAAATAATCACAAATATGTCACATAATATAAAAATACTACAAATATGACAGTTACAAAAAGCATTAAAAATATCGCAATTATCACGAAAACCGCAAATATTAATCATGAATCGCGAAAATATCGCAAATATCACCAAAGCACACAAAAATATAATATATAACAGATATCGTCAATTTCAAATTTGACAGTTATCAAAAATTAATTAAGACCGCATTCGTCCCGGATCGATAGATAAGTAACACTGCGGTTGTTCTCCATCAATGGCGTCTGCCCAAAATGATAATCTATTGATTCTATGTGGTTGATTGAGTATCAAAAGAACTAACACAGCTTTCATCGTATATTTCGAGTTTTTGCGGCACGCAAGAACTCGTTTGAGCTTCTAAATGACGACACATTTGTAAACGGCAATTACAGTAGACGGAAAATGTAGAGCGTGCAGTTCGTTTTTAGAAACCAAAGTAAACATAAACGATCTACATTGATTGTAGAGACGATCATCTTATTTCATTGGCAGAGCTGTGCGTAGTCTGGATGAGAGTACAGCAGACGACAGTAGTAGATCTAATATTACTGTTTGCTGCACGCTGAGGCTGAAATAAAAC